>PVJI01001986.1:93384-158301 GCA_004026765.1 Micronycteris hirsuta | reverse complement strand
AAAAAAAAAAAATAGTTAAAATAATCACTGTTATGTGTACTTTACCACAATACAAAAAAAAAAAACCTATTCAGAAAATACATATGCTAACTATACTATAAAAAAAGAGGGAGGCAGAGTCTATATTGGTGATTAAGCCGTAATGTAGGAATTCTGGAATGATAGGTAAGAAACTGAGGACAGTGGTACCGATGAGGGACAAGTGAGAACTGGGCAGATGGGAGACAAAAGTGACAAGGAGAATTCTTGCTGCATTTTTTTTCTTACGGTTTTTGTTTTTGTAACAAAAAATTAAATTTTTACCAACTCAAAAATTAAATTTAAAAACAGAACATAAAACTCGTTTTAAATCTTATAATTTATCCATTCAACAATATTTCCTTAGCACACCCAGCAGCAAGCACACAGACCTCACCTCACGCAGCCTACTCCTAGTAGCGACCCCTCCCCCACCGCAGACGACCGCGGAGCACTACACGCGCACCGACGACCTAACGTGACACTGACCCGTGGGACGGGTGCTGTTACTGGTCAGCCCACCATGCAGAGGAGGAGACAGGGACTCCGAAAGGCCCTTAGCCTGCCTGATCTCGCCCAAGGAACAGGCAGAGCCCGACTCCAGAGGCTTTGGCCTGCGCCCGCCCGAGCAGCTGGGACACCTGGGAGCCCGGGAGCGCAACGTGAAAGAAACAGAAAGGCGCTCGGTTTGCTTTACCCATGGAAAGGGGACCCGGCCTATAAATGTGATCTGGTTCAACTTTTTTAAATCAAATTCTTAACTGTATTAATCATGCCATTTTATTTCCATACTTTGATGCTCTGACGTCGGGGGCCTGCTGACCCTAAAGGGACTGCCCCTCCCAGGGCGAGCCAGTTTCTAGAGGTAGAAAAAGACCCCGGCAAGGGCACCTTTCGTCTGCAAACCAGCCAATCCAGAGCCCAGGCCCCACCACTGCGGGGGCACTCACAGTCCAGGGCACGCTTCCCCTGCCCTGGTCACCCAGGGCCAGGGGCCACACAGCTCCTGACCGCTGCTACACCCCAAACCTGCCACAGGTGTTCAATCTGCCCATTCTCAACCTGCTTACCCTGCTTTGCATGTTCTTTTCCAAGGAAACCGCAGTAAAGGCTCTTGCCCACGCTTTCCCTCATGCCCTCTGCCTCCTGACAGACCCTGGTGCCTCCCAAGTGGCATTGCGTGGTGCGGCTGGTCCCCTCCTCTTGGGAATTCTGAGTAACCGACTATCCTGTCAAAGGCAATCGTCTCCGAACTGTCGGCCTCTCCAAAGCTGAAAAATAATAAAACCTACGTTTTAAGTCTCAAGCCTGCTGACCCTCTGTTGGGGAGATTAGAGGTAAATGGCCATTGTTTAAAGTTCAGCAATTGTCCTCTGAAGACGGGCTAAGCTCTCATACGACAAGGAGGCTGGGAGATCTAGTTGTCTTCACTCTGCACGGAGTTTTCAGGGGGTGGCCTTGAAGGCTGGGCCCTGAGGAGAGGGAGCAGAGGGGAAGAGAAGGGTCCGTGTCCGGTACAGGTCTGCAGGATGGCAGCTGGCGGAAACACCTGGAGAAACCAGCCAGAGAGTGGCAACCCTGCCAGAGGGACCCAGAGAGGGCAGCTCTTCCACCGAGAGTGGTGCCCACAGCCGCAGGGGATCCCAAGGCCTCTGCCTATGCCATGGTGCTACGGGCTAAAGCATAAAGGAGCCCCGACAAGACAACAGCCCCAGGGGCCAGGGGCCGTGTTAGGGAGCCAGAAGATGAGAGACGTGGGGTGCAGCTCATACTGACATCTGACAAAGAAGGTGAATGTAAGACAAACCCCCTCTGCTCCCTCTCCCAAGCACCCCCAGGGAGGTGACACACAGCTCCTGCTCTGTTGGGTTCATGGGACACCCCAGTGGCAGACATGCAGCCATTCTCTTCCCATGTTGGGTCACTCCCAACATTTTCAAACGGTTCCTTTCAAACTAGAGCAACATTTCAGAAACATTCTTCCTCCCAACTATCTTACAAAAATAAATATTCAGCACTGAGAGATTAAGAGTTCTCAAGTCATCCTACCTGAGTTGAAAACCCAGCTCTGCCTCTTGACAGCTGTGTGGCTGGGCACAAGTTATATGCCCTCTCTGAGCCTGTTTCCTCATCTGTAAAAGTCATCTATTCATTTGGAAAATATGTAGTCAGCACCCACCATGGGTCAGGCACTGTTGCAGGTACAGGGGGTACTGGCTGAACAAAATGACAATGCCCCTGCACTGTTGGAGCTTCAGGAGAATTGTGCACGCCTCAGAGGATTCTCGTACAATCGAAGTTGACTTACCTAACGCCCACGTGTGCCTGGAGCATGGATGGGGCTTGGTCAAAGATGGCTCCCTTCCTCCCAGCCCCACTCGCCACCTTCCCATCCCTCTCTGCGCACACCCATCCCACCGGTCACTGTGAGAGCCACATTCGATCGTGACGTGAAACAGTGTCATATAGAAGAAGTTAGATTAATTTTTGGTCATTCCTGCTGGCAGAATAAAATGAGATCCTCAAAATCTTAGAGAGAAAGACTGTGGCTCCATGGAGGGAAGAACTTTCTAGCAGAAGAATCCAGGCCTGAAATGGGATTCTCCATGACTCCAGCACTGCCCTTCCAGGAGGGAGAGGAGGCTCCCAGCCTGGTGGCCACAGGTCATCACACCTGCTGAGGGGGGGCCCTTAGGCTTTCAGGGGTGGGGGAGGCGGATAACAGGAAATATACGGAGGAAAAATCAGACAACACCTTAACAGGTGACAAAAATGAAGATCACTGATGAGTGACATCACGTGGCCCCAGATCCCAAGAGGGTCACAACCCACCTAAGACATGTGCTCGCCGGGAATTAGTTCTGGCCAAATCAGGAGCAAAACATCTGACAAACCCCACATAAAGGACATCCCAGTTTTTAAAATTGGTGAACTGCATTATTTTACAATGTGAATTGTCATAATAGACAAAGGCTGCAGAAATACCCCAGATTAGAGGAAGCCACGGAAACACAATGACGAGACTTCATACGGGAGTCTAGGCTGGGTCCTGTACTGGGGCCAGGGAGGGGAAGCGCTAAAAGACATCACTTGGTCAATGGATACAAACAGCAAATTAGATCAAAGTATGGCAACCATGTTAAATGTACTGAAGTTGGTAGCTGTATTTTAATTATGTGAAATAATATCCTTACTCTCAGGAAACATACACTGAAGTATTTGGGGATGCAGAGCCATGATGAATATAACTCGCCTTCAAGTAGGGGAGACAAAGAAAGGGAGGGAGAAGGAAGGAAGGAGGCGGGGGCTGGAGAGAGAGTATTGTAAAGCAAATGGATAGAATCTCAATAAATGAATCTGCATGAATAGTATATGGGTATTTTTTATGCTATTTTTACAAGTTTCAAAGTTATTGCCTAAAAAATCTCCAGAAGGTTTTCCAAGTCAGTTTCTCATTCTTTATTTTTTGTGGGGGTGTTTTTTAAGGATATTTTATTGATTATGCTATTACACTTGTCCTATTATTTTTCTCCACTTTATCTCCTCTGCCCTGCATCACCCCTCCCTCCAGCATCCCCCTCTTAGTTCATGTCTGTGGGTCGTACACGTAAGTTCTTTGGCTTCTCCATTTCCTATACTATTCTTAACCCCTGCCCTGTCTGTTTTGTACCTACCACTTACACTATTTATTCCCTGTACCTTTTCCCCCTCTCTCCCTGGCCACTGATAACCCACCATGTGACCGCTATGACTGTGATTCTGCTCCTGTTGTTTGCTTAGTTTGTTTTTGTTTTCGTTTTTTAGGTTCAGTTGTTGATAGCTGTGAGTTTGTTGTTATTGTACTGTTCATGGTTTTGATTTTCTTTTTCTTAGATAAGTCCCTTTAACATTTTATATAGTAAGGGCTTGGTGATGATGAACTCCTTTAACTTGACCTTATCTGGGAAACTCTTTATCTGCCCTTCCATTCTAAATGATAGCTTTGCTGGACAGAGTAATCTTGGATGTAGGTCCTTGTCTTTCATGACTTGATAAACTTCTCTGCAGCCCCTTCTTGCCTGAAAGGTTTCTTTTGAGAAATCAGCTGACAGTCTTATGGGAACTCCTTTGTAGGTAACCGTCTCCTTTTCTCTAAGGACATACCAACTAAAAATATGTAGACACATCAATCACTGACTCAGCTACACCTTCCTCTCATTAGATTCAATGAATCAGGTGTGACAGGAAAGCCAGAGAGCCCCTGTCCTAGCCAAACACGCACACGCACACACATGCACTCAGGGGTGAGGAGGCGCCAGTGAGCCCCTGAGCCCTCAACTGTGCGTGCCTGGCCACGAAGGGCAGGAAGTGAGGGACAGCCGGACGGACATTCCCGCCCTGAGCCCTCCTGGCCTCTGGCAGCCTTCCCACCAATATCTGATTTCCTGGGGCTGCCCAAGGTAACTCTAAATAGCTTTCCACTTCAATCCAGAGAATGACAAAAAAAAACAAAAAAACTATTCTGAAAGTCTGGGATACCCTGGATAGAATCCAGGACAAAATATAGTTATAAAAATCCTTGGAAAATGAGGATCAGATCAGCACTTCCACGCAGGCAGAGAACAATGGGACGGTGCGCTGTAAATACTCCTGCCCCAAACAGCCCGCCCAGGATTCCAGGAAGGGGGGCCGCCAACCCGCGTGCTGGAATCCAGGGGCCGCGCTTTGGGCCTACTTCCCCCAACTTCTAGCAACACTAACCACCTCTCTGTCTGAGCGCACACACACACATCTGCGTGAGTGTCCACGCCTGTGTGGAGTCACACGGTGACAAAGCGACTGGCAGATGACAAGCAGGGAGAAAAAACCCTCCACACAAACAGACTGAGGGCTAAATACACAAACCACTGCGCAGTACTAAGAAAAAGACAAGCCGCTCGCAATGTGAGGGCAGATACCTGGCCGAGGAAGAACTACAGATGGGCGATAAACACAGGGAAAGCCCCACTTTACAAGGAGTCGAGGAAACGCAAATTATAAGATGAGCGTTTTTCTCCATGGCACCAGCAGAAATAGAAAATTGGCAGGCACTGTTTTGACTCTGTTGGTAGACACAAATCAGGACAACATTTTGCAAAGTAATCCGGTAGAATCTATGAAAATGTTATGCTCCCACACTTTGACCCAGTAATCCCACTTCTAAGGGCCTATCTGAAAGAAAAAACAGTACAAGGACAGAAACATTTGGATGAAGATGTTCAATGGATAATCACTCAAGCGCAAGAAATTGGAAAGAAAGGAAACAGCGGCCGACGTGGGTGCGACGCGGGACAGAGTACGGGCATCTGCACGCGAAATGCACAGGACAGCCCCGCAAACGGCTGGCCGGCGCACACCGAGGGACAGGGCTCACAATGACAAACAAGGTGCAGACCAGCATGGCGCGTGTGATTCCATTTCTGTGTCAGTACATGGGTATGCATATATCCGTGTATATAAACAGATGCTTGCACACGCCTAGGAAAAGTCCAGGGGGATATGTATCAAATGTCAACAACAGACACCACGGGAGGGAAGGGGAAGATGCGAGGAGAACTTGCACTTTTTCCTTTATAACTTTTTAAGAATTTGTGTCTATAAAAATGCTTATAATTTTTAACTTTTGTGAGATTTTTTAGCATTTTAAAATAAAAGAATGTGTGTGCAAATGTGAATGCAGTATGTTGGTACACACTCAGGGACAGCCGTGTGTCCACATGGGGCGTGAGTGTGGTGTAACATTCACACACAGCTGTGGTGTATATATGTGCGTCTCTATGCACCCTGCCACTACCAACAGTTCCCACACACGGGACACCGTCAGTGTGCCGAGCACCGAGCAGGCACCTGAAATCCATGCATTACTCATCTAAACTTTGCAACAGCCTTGCCAGGTAGGTGCTGTTATTGCCCTTGTCCTGATGCGGCAGCAGAGGTTCCGAGAGGTCCAAGCCACAGACAGTGCCAAGGTGAGACTCACTACTGAGAGTGGGGTCCCTGAGAGAAGCCTCTGACCTTTCTTCTCACGCTGTCACTCCTGCCCTGCTCAGCTCTGGTGGGCAGCCTGGGGGACTGGGACCAAGTGCTCCACATCCACACACTCCCGGTGTGGGGGACAGGCGCTGAGTGGCCCCACCCACCCCCAACAGGTGCCTCTGTCACCTCCCAGGCATTCGTGCATGGATGCCCTCTTGTTAAAAGGACTAAGACTCATTCGTGTTCAGCTTCTTCCTGGAAATGCCCACATTCCCCCAATAGATTAAGCCCAGGGCCCCAGGGGGCACCAGGATACCCCCACCTTTACCCTGGGGGCACCAAGGCCTACTTTAGGCTCAGACAGCCCAGCGGGAGACAGTCACTTGTGTCAGGAAGACCCACCACTCAAAATATTTCCTAATAACCTGCCAGGGTGCCTGACATTCACCATTAGCATTCCCTGGGTAGTCTGCGCAGCCAGGCATGCAAAGCAGCATGCCCCAGGTTCCCAAGAGGAGCGTGAGCCATTAGCTGCCGCCAACACTCCAGTATGAATTAGTCCTTTCTCAAACCAAAGCTGGAGGAGAGCAGCCTTTGATGGAAAAGCGCTGCATCAGTGGGACTTGAAGCAACTGGGGTGAGCAGGAGGGCAATGAGAGGGAAGGAAACGGGATGTGCCAAAAGGAACCGCAGCTTATTGAGCAGCCCCTTGTGGCCAGTCGCTCAGATGTGCTTTAGCTTCTGGTTCGATACTCCCTCCAGAGGAAGAAACGGGCTCAGGGAGGTGAGGCTCCCTGCTCAAGGCCACACAGCTGTTGAGACTGCACCCTAGCTTTTGCCGAAGTCCACCCTCACTCCACTGGACCAGCTCCTCGAGCCCAGTGTGGGTGTGAGTCAGAGCAGCTGCAGGAGGAAGGAGAAAGAGGTTCCCGAGCTGCCTGCCGGGCCCCCAGCCAGTGCAGCCCGTGACAGCCAACGCACATCATGGGGAGGTAAGGCAGGCGAGGGGGCTCTGTGTTGGGCGAGAAACCCCTCCATGCCCCACTCCACAGTGCCACTGGGTCACTAAGAGGCTGCGAGTGCTCACACTATTCCAAAGAAAACACTACTGTGAATGCCTAACGGAAAGCTTCTTTAAAGGCAGCGAGTGCCTCCTAACTGCTTCTCGGTGTAAATCTAGGTCTCCTGCCACACTTCTTGATTCAAGGGGGCTGGGCACGCAGTCATCGGGGGTTCGCTCGTCAGATCAAATACAGGATTCCCTGGGAAGTTTCCATTCCAGGTAAACAATGAATTATTTCTCGATATAAGCATGTCCCATGCAATATGGGGCCATTCAAACTCCACTGAGCATCCTGTATGTCTGTCTCTTTGTTGAAGCTGACCACCTCACCCCGGGCCTGGTGGACCTGGGCCAGAGAGCTGCTGCAGTCAGGGTGAGCATCATTTTGCCCCTGGTGCTTTGGCAGGTGGATGTTTTGACCCCGTGGAGACTTTTGCTTTCACGTTCATGTTTACAAAACATTTCAATCACAAATACCCTTGCAGTAATGAATTTCCACTGGAAATGCATTTTCCAGAACAAATTAAGTCCATTTAATTTGTTGACACATTTTCTAAACAATGCAATTAAATTTTCCTTTTCTAAAAAAGTCTTCATTTTTATTTTACCAAAATTACTGTCCTTGATAACTATTGTTTTCTGTTTAAAATTCCCAACAAAAATTTAGCTCAAAGAGCCCTGGCTGGTGTGGCTCGGTGGATTGAGCGCCGGCTGGGAACCAGACAGTCCCGGTTCGGTTCCCAGTCAGGGCACATGCCTGGGTTGCAGGCCAGGTCCCCTGTGAGGGCCATGTGAGAGGCAACCATGCATTGCTGTTTCTCTCCCTCTCTGTCTCCCTCCCTTCTCCTCTCTCTAAAAATAAATAAATAAAATCTAAAAAAAAAAAGTCATTAAAAAAAATTTAGCTCAAAGATTTATTTCATTTTTTTTTTCATATCAGGCTTTGCTTTATCGAATATAGCTCCCTTTCACTTTGAGGGGTTTTTTCGTGTGGAATTATTTCTATCAAACCCCATTTTACCAGGTCAGTGTTCACAGTCACCAGCAAGATTCTGCAGTCGGTTTTCATTGCCTTAACAATTTTACCATGTGCAGTCGTAGCCTCGGTTACCGTCTGGAGATCATTGCCACGAATGAACTATCACCGGAGTAACAGATTCTATGTATTCCTTAGCGAACCCGTGGGAAAACGGAAAGCAAATGCCTGCGGCAGTGCCGGCATCGCTTTACGGCAGTGGGCGCTCAACCCTAGAGTGCGCTGTCCTCCCCGGGGCGGTGTCAAGAAGTGCTCACACCTGCATCCCACTCCAGTTCATCCTTCCATCAATTTAGTGCAGAGCTCCAACACTGATCTCCTGTAAAGCTTCCAGGTCATGCCCTGGCCGGGTAGGTCAGTTGGTTACAGCGTCGTCCTGCTCTACCGAGGGTGCAGGTTGGATCGCCGGTCAGGGCACAGACAGCAATCAACTAATGAATACATAAATAAGTGGAACAACAAATCAATGTTCCTCTCTCTCTCTCTCTCTCTCCTCTTCCTCCCCTTCCTCTTTCTCTCTGGAATCAATAAGTGTAAAAGAATTTTAAAGCTTCCGGTCATTCAAACGTGCAGCCAGGATTTGGAGCACTGTTCTAAAAATCTAGAGCTGCACTGTCCAACACAGCACCGCCACACGCGCTAGCTATTTACATTTAAGTTAATTAAAATTAAATTAAATTTAAGATTCAGTAATGAGGCGGGATAGTAAGAAGCTAGGAAAATTCCCTGGCAAGGAAAATGGGGAAACTGAGACAAAGATAATTAAATAAGGCCAAACAATTTGACCAGCTGACAGCCAGCTAGCAAACACTGCAAGACCTTATCTCCCCTAACCAAGGACACTCGAGAACAAATGCTTTATACCTCTCCTCCCGGACCAGAGAATAAATAGCATAAATCACTCTGGTCAAGGAGATAGAGGACAGAGACCCAGTTAATGCCATTTGTACCAGCCAAACCCAAGGACGGATGAAGTCAGGGGAACTAATAACAAAAACCAGATTAGACCCAGACAGAACCAAGATAAAAGTAAAACAGTAAAGCTGACCAAAGAGTAATCCCAAGCTCCCCTATACACTCATTTTGATGCATCAGCATATTAAAAACACCTTTGGAAAGCTGATGAATATTCTGCTTAAATACCTCCCCTAAGATTCTCACTCGCAGAAGAGAGAAAAACCCTCAAGACAAAGACCAGGCATGGCGGCTCTGAGCACGCCCATGCCTGTTCTCTGGCAGGAACTTTTTCCTTTCCTTCTGAACTCTAAGGGTCTGCACAAGACTTGAAACCAGGAGAGAGCAGCAGACAGCGGCACCCGTCCTGGGCTCACTCACAGCCCGAACCTGTCTGCTTTCCTCTGACAGTGCACTAACGGCAGCCCCGCCTTGGCTCACCTCTTTCATCTAAGGGTTCCTAGGGAGCCAAAGCAGAGCACCGCCTACTCTCTCTCCTCCTGCTTCTTCTGTCCAGTCCTTCCTTTGTTTCACTGTCCCCAGGCTTAATAAATGTACTCTCAAAATCACCTAGACTCCTGTTGTGAAATTTTCCTGCACAAAGTCAAGAACCCACATGCTACTGGCTGGCCTGAGGCAGACGGCTCTGGGCCTGGTCCATATCTGGTGACAGTTCCCCAGGCAGCTGGGGAGCAGAGGGGAGGAGGGGGTGGGCAGAGAGTGGTGCCTGTAAAAGTTGCCAGGGATGCTATGGTGTAGCTGGACTAGGAACCTCTGGGCTGAACATCCCAGAGGTCAAAACAGCTGGTCGGGATCAGGGTCACCTCCCCTCCAGGTCTCTCTGAGAAGCCCAGAGTAAACAGGAAGTGAGTTGTTCAGTGCAGCCTGGGACAGGAGTCCCAACCTCCAGCTGGGTTTGCAATGAGTGTCTCCCTTCCTAGGGAGTAGAGTTTCCTTTTATGTGCATTTCAAACCAGATTTTATCAACACAAAGTTTATTCACCCCCCTCAGTTGGCTCTGGGGTCCCTTAGGCTGAGGGTAGGTGAGGTGCTGAGCTGCCAGGAGGCAGTTCCCAGCCTGAGATTCCCCTCCCGAGGCTTCCCAAGGTCCCACCCCAGGCCAGCAGACCAATCTGGTACAATGAGGTCACCCCAAACTGCCATCAGCTGTCAGAGGAAACACAGAAGCGTCAAATGCCCCCAAAGCCATGGAGAAAGACAGGAGAGTAGAGGTCGGGGAGACTCAGTGGAGAGAAAGAGTAAAAGGAAAGGAGGGTGGGGAAGGGAAAGAAGCAGTGAGAGACTGAGACTAAAGAATAAGCGAGGCACTGAGGGTAACTCTAGAAACAGACGGGGCAGAGGACGAAGGGAGGGAGAGGGAGACAAGGCCAGACAGAGGGAGACTGCAGGACTGAGTGACAGTACCCGGTTAGGCATGACCCGCCTGCCTGGAAGAAGGAAGACCCAAGGAGGACCAGCCATGACCGCACAGGACACACACCCAAAGCTCCCAGCAATGAAGGGGGCTGCCCCATGATGACCCTGGGGGACCTCACTGAAACCCTGAGGACAATCAGATGACAACTGTCTCGGTTACGCCTGTTACTTCCCTGTTTGCTTCCTGACCAATGACAACTGGAGGGTAGTGAGTAGGTGTTCTATTTACAATCTTAATGGAACTGAATTCACTGAATTTTTTTTCCCTCTTCTCTTTCAAAGTGAAAAATGTCACGGGGTTACTCTTGTTACTTCCTGGTATGTGTCTTACTTTGGTAGCTTCAGAATTTTTAATCTCAGATTCTTTTCTCATATTTCCTGTGTAGGTGAAAGTACTGTGAGGTCTGACTATGGAGGCGCCTTGGAGCCACCTTGCAGGTACGCAGCCTGCCTCCCGCCCGCCGCTCTGCCGGGCCCAGCGTTCAGGCAAACTGCTGTCGAGGCTGCTGCAACAAAGCCAGAATTCTGTCATCTCCACGCGTGACAGTGTTGTTTGGGCAACCTCTGAAATTCTTCACATACTTATGAATGTAGGTTTGCATTTAAACTTGGTTTAGTTATTATTTAATTTTTTTTTAGATTTTTTTAAGATTTTATTTATTTATTTTTGGAGAGCGGGGAGGGGAAGGAGAAAGAGAGGGAGAGAAACATCAATGTGTGGTTGTCTTTCATGTGCCCACAAATGGGGATCAGGCCCACAACCCAGGCATGTGCCCTAACTGGGAATCGAACCAGCGACCCCTTGGTTCACAGGCCCGCACTCAGTCCACTAAGCTACACCAGCCAGGGCTAGTTACTATTTAATTTTTAATTGCTAGAAATGCAAAATTGACATATGGTTGCAAAACTCAAAAATTACATTCAAATGATGATCAGAAAGCAGTTTCTGGTAAACTGGGAACTTACGTGAATTCACTCTTTCGCAAATTGATGTTTGAGGAACTGATTAAGCACACTGGCCCTGCAGTGAACTAGTCACGTGGGAACCAGAATTCTGAGAGCTAGCTTCCCTCCAGGAGGGCGCCCACAGGGACCAACCAGAGGGCCCCAAGGTGCAATGCAGCCTGGCCCCTAATGTGACCTCTGACCCACGGAGCTAGGACAGCCCATGTGTGGCACAGGCCTGGTGTCACCCTGAAGACCACCTTGGCCCTTGAACGGTCACATATATGTTCATGGCTCCTGATCTTATGCTGCCTTCATAGTCTTAGAAATCTCCCCACAGGGTCTGTAAAATGCTGAATCTGATCATGAAAATGAAACATGCATTTCCTCTGCATGCCCTGCAGTAACCGGACTGTCCTGCCTTTGCCTCACTGAGCTCTCCCCGTCCACGCCAGCATCACCAGGGAACTGAACTCTCTAGGCAGTTCTGCCCCCGTCCGGGGCTTCCAGCAGCCTCTGAGAGGTGCAGTGATTATGAGCATGTTGCAAATGAGTCCTCTAATCACAGCTCTGCTAGCACTAGCCTTTGATAAAATTACCCAGTCTCTCGGAGCCTCAGTTTCCCCACCTGTAATGCTGACACCTATAATATCAATAGTAGTACATAACTGACTTAAAAAGATCTTGTATAGAAAGGCTCAGCACAGGGCCACTCGGCTAGCTCTCAGTAAATGTCAACTGTTGTGATTTTGCTAATATTATCCTTAGCTTGGTATTGGAGGCCCCTATCAATCTGAGCCCACTTTTCCCTTCTCACTGGGTTCACATGTCATGTGACTTAGACCCACCTATAAGGCTTTAGTCTGGCTGCCCTCCATACGCAGACACTGGAATGCCCTCCCTTCCTCACCTCTCTAAAGCCTACCCCAGACTCTAAGTCAGGTTGAATGGTCTTCTTCCAGGAAGCCTTCCAGGACTACCAGTGCTCAACACCACTCCCTTCCTGACCCGCAGGTCCACCATTCTTGCCTTAGAGGCTGCTGTGTTTTCTACAAAAATGTTTGCCTGTGTTGGGATAGTTTAGTGTGAACTGATTCAAGCCCTTGCCCACTATGCAGGATGGGCCTCTCGGGCCCTGGGCCCCCACGCCTTGCAGCCCCACCTTTGAAGGGCCCAGTGGAAGCCCCCCCCACTCCCACACATACCGCCCCCGCACCCACGGCCAGCAGACCCACAGAGAAACAGTAGCAGTCGGGCTTTTCTTCCAAGCTTTATACGAGTTCAAACTCTCCGGGTGTTTTGCAGCCTGAGACCCTAGTCAGCCTTCCCCAGGTCTCTGAATCCTTCCCTCTCTCTCCTCCCCCACCCCAAGGTAACACAGCCAGACATTCCGGGACTCAGGTAGTGCTGACCCAGTTCCCAAACAAAGACTCCCCTGTGAGCAGGTCACTAAACAGCAAGGCCATCATTCCTGATCCTTGTGCCCAGACCTCAGTAAATTGCACCAAGAGCATGAATCCCACCTGGCGGCACCTAACACAGTTACAGCTGCACCCCACTGCCCAGCGGGGATTGCTGAACCCCTGACATGCCGGCTGTGCAGCTTCACAGGCTGCGTCTCCCAGGCCACGCTACCCCACAACCAGCAGGGCCAGCCAGTCACACACTCAGCTGGTCCTGCCCACCCCATACCCCTACCAGCAACACAGACAAGGCCTGGGAGTTCAATGACAAGAGAAAGGGCCATGGCCAGCCTAGGGAGCCCGCTTTTGCCATGCCGCCACAACTTTGCTCCTGCTAGTCTGGAAACCGTCCCTGCTAGTACATGAAATCACAATAGAAAACACTATCACAGGGAGGTGGGCGGTCAGTAGAAACCATTATTCCTGTTCCGACTTTCAAACCACAAATCTCACCTCAAGGCCCACCTCTTCCATGAAGCCTTCCTTGAGAGCTCCCTGCTGGTGGCCTGCCCACCTCCTGCAGTATGCCGCTGCCCTCACCAGTCTGGGCAGGGCGAGGAGAAAGGCCACGCCCAGGAGCCCAGGTTGGCACAGGACACAGGTCGCCTTCTCCTCCCCACTCCCTGGGGCACGGGCTGTCTATGTAAACACGTGCACACCTGATTCTAGCCCACCTTCCTTCCCTGCAGCCTGGGCGGCTCTTAGACTGACCCATGGCTGGGTTTTTGAGGTTGCAGCCAGGCCACTCCCCAACACCCACCACTGGGCCAGGTCCAGGGGAGGCAGGTGCTCAGTAAATGCTGAGTTGAAACACCAGCTCTCCAGGTCCCAGGTTCTGGAATATATGTCCGCCATGACCTTACCTGTCCCTGCAGGCCACAGACCCCCTGTCTGCCTTACCTGTTCCTCCCCATCGTCTCATGGTCTTTGACCACCACATGAAGCTCGGAGCTCTGGTCTAGGGGGACGCCCTTGAGGTCCCACTCAAAGCCCTAGAAGAAGAGGAAAAAAGACATTGTGACCTGTGGCCCCCTAGGAGAATAGACTGTCTGGTTCACCCTGATCCCCCAAGGGCACTGAGCAAGCATCCATAATTGAGGCCGGTGGGCTGGATGGATAAGCGAGTGAATGAAGGAATACATGAATGGCAGGGCTCCAGAGCTTCAGAGTGACAGAGAGGGCTGAAGGCAGTATAAGAGAGGAGGCCAGACTCCCATGACCCCCACCCCGATTCAGTGCCACCAATCACCAGGCCTACAAGTACAGCTCGGGGAAATGCCCAGTCATCCTACAAGTCCACAGGGACCAAGGTCAAGGTGCTCATCCAGAACCGGGCCCGCTCTGGTGGGCAGCATGAGTTAGTGCCACATTGCGGAGGCCCAGCCAGAGGCCCCAGGACCTTCCTCAGAGCCGAGGCTCCGCTGTGCACCCCAACCCCACCCGCGCAAGGCATCCAGGGGGGCGCATGCAAGGAGCTGGGGAAGGGCAAAAGGGGCCAGCAGGGGCCAGAGGAGGCCTGGTGAATCTGGAAGGGCCATGGGAAAGACATGCGCTTTGGGCAGGGAGAATGGCCTGTGCAAGGGAGACAAAGCAGGCAAGAGCGCCCCTAAACGCCCTCTCCCTGGCTGACCAGAGCTGGAGGAAACGCACAGACATCCTACTCCTCCCCGTGCCGCAACCACAGCACAGGGGAGATACCTCTGTTGGCCTGGCATGCCAGGCGGCCAGCCGTCCTCCCAGGTTCCAAGTGTCCGGAGGATTTTGTTAGCACACGAGAGCACCAGCCCCTCCCTCCCTGACAGTACACTGAGAAAGCCCCTCTCTGCCTGAGCCCCCTGACTCGTGCCTGCAGCGCAGTGGCCGCAGAGAGAGAGGGAGAGACGGAGGGTGAACAAGCCCACGTACCTCATTCCACACCGGGTTCACGCTGTTCTTGATGACCTTGGTTCTCTTCTTCACCCCTGCGAGACACACAGAGAGGGAGTGAGAGACTGCACCCCTTCTGCGGCCCCACCGAGGGGGGCAGCTCCTCAGACACGCACCGCTGCTCGCCCACCAACGGAAATCTCACACAGCCAACACTCCGCGCGAACCCCACCGGCCTGCACGAGTGCCCAGCGCCCGTCACAGGACTTCTCTCTCGGCTCTGGGATGGAGAAACAGCAGCCCCATCAGAAGGGTGTTTTTAAAGGAAAATACCCAGCTTGACTCCCCTTAATGAGTTTGTTATTGTTATTCCTGACTTTCTAAATAAATTTTTCTGACTCTAAGAATGAACAGTCTTCATAGAAAATATTCCATTTTTCTTCTTAGAGTCATCCACCTCCACATATTATATGATTCCATTTACATGAAATGTCTAGAATAAGCAAATCCACAGATAAATCGTTTCCGGGGGCTGGGGGGAAATGGGAACAGGAAGTAAGTGCTTAATGAGGTTTTTTGGGGGGGATGATGAAATGGTCTTGGATGAGATAGTGATGATGGTTGTACAGCATTGTGAATATACTAAAAACTATTTAAATTGTCCACTTTTAAGTAGTCAAAATGGTGAATTTTGGAAAATGTGAATTTTATGGCAATTTTTTAAAAAAACCAGCTTACTCCGGCCTTAAAGGGGTCTATCTGAAGCAGGCTGTCCCAAGGCAATTCTAGCTGTTCATGGAGCTGGGACAAAGCAATGCAGAACAGTTTAGGGTAGACAACAGGAAGAACTAACGCTGTGATGGCGGAGATCAGACCCACAGTGCCCCAGATGGCGGACAGACAGGGTCTGTTTGAAGCCTTGGGTGCAAGGCATGGATGAGAGGCACAAGAGAGGCTAAGCATCCCCCAGTCTTCCATGAAGCACCAGAACAGAAATAATTCTGAGTTCAAAAGGATGATTTTAAATGTTCAGCAAGACACAGAATTCATATGTGAGTTGGATCTTAAAGATCACACAGTTTGCCCTGGCCAGTGTGGTTCAGATGGTTGGAGCGTCATCCCATAAACCAAAATGTTGTGGGCCTGATTCCTGGCCAGGGCACATGCCTAAGTTTCAGGTTCAGTCCCCAGTCAGGGAACTTCCTGGTCAGGGCATGTATGAGAAGCAATAGATCGATGTTTCTCACGTCGGTGTTTCTCTCCCTCTCTCTCTCCCTCCCTCCCTTTTCCTCTCTCTAAAACCAATGAGCATGTCCTCAGGTGAGGAGGAAAGAAGGAAGGAAGGGAGGAAGGGATGGAGGGAGGGAAAGAGGGAGAGGAAAATGTGGAGGGAGAGAGGAAGAGAGGAAGGAAGGAGGGAGGGAAGGAAGGAAGGAGGGAGGGAAGAAAGGAAGGAAGGGAAAAAAGATCACACAGTTCCACTCCCCTGTGCAAGGCTCTCCAGTGAGCAGCATTTGGTGTCCACCTGGCCTGCCCAGCTTTTACCGAGCCTGGGCTGTGAAAGCCCCTCAAAACTCCAGAAACATCTCCCAGTACCCGGAGGCCTCCTCTGGAGCTGAGCAATGTCAGGGCAATAGAGCTGGTTTCCATGAAGGGCAGCCCCCATCTGGGACATTTCAGAGCATAAAAACAAGAAAGCAGAGAGGTATCAAGGACACAAGCAAGGTTTGGGGAAGAATTAGAAGGAGAGAAACAACAGAGGAATAGAGAACAAAAGAAAATCATGGCGAAAGAAACATGTGAGGGAGAGAGGCCGAGCAGGAACTGGTAGATTCCAAGGCAATTATGTTGGAAACGGCTGTTCAGCTCCGGAAGTTCCTTCAGAGACTGAGAGATTCTGATCAACCTCCCCCCGTGGGACAGCGCGACTCCCAGCCCCCTCACCACCCGTGGCAAGTCAGTGATGTAGGAAAAGAACCTGAACTTCAGGATGACAAAGACCACCACAGAACACACTTCTGTTGTTCTGGTGAAAAAAAGGGCAGTGATTCTCAAACATTCTGGTCACAGGATGTCACTCTTAAAAATTATTGAGGACCCCAAAGAATTTTCATTAAGATGGCTTTTATCTACCAACTTTTACCATGTTAGACATTAAAACTAGGGCATTAAAAATATTCATTTAGCAATTAATTTTAAACTAATAATAAGCCCAGTATATGTTAACATAAGTGACATATTTTTACGAAAAATAACTATGACTTCCTAAACAAAGGAAAAAGAAAAGTTACACTGTTTACACTTTTCAGTGCCAGGCTGGGTCCTCATATCTAGTTCTGCCTTCGACAGGTGGGGATGTCTTGTTTTGTTTACATCTATAAAGAAAATCCAACCAGATATATAGTTGAAAAAAGAGGCATATTTGAATAACTTTTCATATACTCATGGATAGCTTTTGATACTACACCAAACCTTAGCAAGTAGTATTTCTTAAACTCAAAGGCGAGTGTCAATGTCAGATCTGGAAGCAGATCGATGAACATTTTGTATTCTGTTACATTAGAATCCATGGTTCTGTCTGCAGCTTGACCGAATCTGCCACCCATGTCCGGTTCTGTAACCTCTTGCACGGGGCATTCAGGAAACTTTTGTTCATTGAGTTATGTAAACCTTCCAAATGTTGAGACATTCCATTATATAAAACTGAAATATATCACATTTATTGATAGCACCATCAATCTCAATGGCAAAATTATTAACTATTGGGAAGCTGGAAGCTACAAGTTTTCTAAAATTCCAATTTTTGTTTGAAAGCTCAAAGTTTATGATTGGCAATATTCAGCTGGAAGTGGCAGGCTCAGTCATTCATTTTCAAGAAAATGTCTGCCAAATGCCCTAGTCTGAATAATTACAGTTTCTCAGTCATTGTTTCAACTAAAAACAGTATTCTATGGAAAAAAAAAAAAATGACTAGCTTAGCTTGCAATTCACGCAATCACACAAGTGCTTGTCTTGCAGCGATCGTTCTCCAGGGTGTAGCCGAAGTACTCTGCCCGTGCTTCCCGGTTAGACACACAAACTGTTACAAACACACGTCCTTGAGGATCTAGGTTAATAACAGTAGTAACTACTGCTTTATCAAGGACATTCTTCAATGAAACCGTTTTTTTTTTTTTTTAGCTGGAACTACATGAGGGTGAAGAAAAGCACAATTTGGTGCCAAGTCCTTCATGAGTGTTAAGGCACAAACTGTGTCCCCTTCCCTTGCTGTCACTGCAGATGTCAACCCAGTGAAAAAGGCACATAGCGTCCTAGTCTTATTGTGACAATAGTGTTGACCTTGCTGTCCTGCTCGAAGAGTCTTGGGGATTTCCCGGGGGGCCATGACAGCATTTGAACAAACCTCTTAGGGAATCTATTAAACATTCAGCCCCAGTTTCTTCATCTGTAAGATCATGATAACACCTCCCCATGGGGTTGCTGTGGAAATTAGACACGAGAGGGTGAGTGAGGCACCCCGCACACAGCACACTCATTAAATAGAAGTCTATTTCCCCTCCTCTTCCCTCTGTGCCCCAGTCTGAATGAACCACTACCGATTCTTCATCACCAGCTCCTTTTCTCCTCTGAAAGGCCTCTCTGGACTTCCCCAGAGCTGTGACCACATGTTCCAGACAGTGGGATCACTGTGTGCTTCCACGTCTGCCTTCCCAACAGGACTGTGAACTGCAGAAGGCAGACGTGATGCCGTACTGTGCTAGTTACCCTGGCATTAGAGCGAGGTCCCCTGCGGCTGGGCTCTGGTGAATGGGTCCTTCCTTCCCCAAGTTGGCCGCAAAGTTCGCTTCCTCACCAGAGGATGGAATCACTGTTCTCAGAGAGCGCCATAAGACTGCATTGATAGTATGGCTGTGTATCAATGAGTGGAAGGGATGAAAGGAGGCCCAGCGGGAGGGATGTCCTGGGAGGGGCACCGGGTCTCTTTTCAAAATTGGTCCAGGTCTTCCCTGGCTGAACCACTCTAAATCTCCTTGTGGGCTATGTTGGTGTGGCTCCAGCAGCCATCAGACACATGGCTTTGGAGTCATTCGAATAACAGCCGCGACTGCAGGGGTGTCAAACCCATTTTCACGGGGGGCCACATCAGCCTCACAGTTGCCTTCAAAGGGCCGAATGTAACTTTAGGACTGTATAAATGTAACTACTCCTTAACCAGGGGTAAGAAGCTCTACATTCAGCCCTTTGAAGGCAACCGTGAGACTGATGTGACCCCCCAGGAAAACGAGCTTGACACCCCTGCACTACTGTATGACCATAGGTAGGGCTTTTAACATCTCTAGGCCTTCCTTAACTCTCTTGGCAATAAATTAATCATGAGTGCCTACTTTATGGGGTTTTGAAAGGGTATGAGATGCTATCTAAGCATCTATTTCCCTCCCCTATGAACTTCCTATGATCTACACGAGTCACACGGAAAATTCCACCTGCAGCCTCTCTTGAGTTGTCCGTCAGACGCATTTCCTGGTATTCCTGCCTAGTAATAATTGAACAATGTCTGTGTGCCAAGCCCTGTGCAAAATATCTTTTAAACATTTTCCATTTCCTGCTCTCCCTGAAGATGACAAGAACAAAGGCCCTCAATAAGGTTTCACCAAGCCCTGGTTAGAAGAGCCTGGGACCCTCTGGGTGACACTGAGGGTCACTGATGGGCACTACAGCCCGAAGAGGAGCAAGAAAGAAATGAAACATTAACCCAGCACAATCACATAATCTACACAAGGAAAAGGAAGGTCCGGTGCTAATTAAGAAACAGTTAAGAAAATAGTTCCTTCCTTATCATGAATTTAGACCTGTCCTGTCCTTGCTAATTAATTTTGGCCATGAGAGATGTGGTTTGTGCACGTAATTTAGCAGATTCAGAGATAAAGGAGAGCTCACAGCTCATGCTAGGGTTTAGGGGAGGGGGGGCTATGCTGAATTGGTGGCCAGCAGGCATCCGTGAGGATCGTGCCAAGACCATGGGGGTGTTCCCCCAGACCAACTCAGTGAAGAAGAAGAAACCTACTCGTGTGTCCCCCATGGAAATTCCTCACTTGTTTCCCCAAGCCCACACAACTCTACCGCAGACCAGAGTCTCCCAATGCTGCATGGTGGTGATTTCCAAACTAGTCACTGGGACCCATTACAGGGCCATGACATCAACTGAGTGAGTTGCCCGATATGTCTTTATAATGACAGAATGGACCAGAGAAGAAAATATCAGAGTACATCTTTCATCAGAAAAGTAATCCTGCTTGAAACTTTTGATTATATTTGCACATATCTATTTATGTATGTGTACTATACCTTAATGTAAAATAAGTCTTATTGTATGTAACAGTCCAAAAAGTTTGAAAATATTGCCTTAAAGGAAGATTGTCCAAGGAGAACTGGAGAACAAAGAAATCTCCACCTTGGCCCTTGAGTGCCAAGAGCCAAGGTGCGTGACAGGAACGATGTAGAACAGCGTCCCGGCCCCCCACTGAAGCCAGCTCCGTTAAAGGCCATGGGCTGAGATGGGGAAAGTGAGCAGGGCCGAGCCCCAGCCATAGCTGGGGGCCACCTGGCTCAGCAATCTCCACTGGCAAGAGCCCCACGTATATACCGATACCTAAATGTCAGATGTGGCCATGGCCGTGCATAAGGAGCCACATCACTGCCCTTCTGCTCACCACCTGGTAAAGCCTACCTATCAGTAGCCAGGGTTACTGTCCTCCCAGTGGTCTGGGCCCCAGGCCCATCTTCTGGGACAGATGCCTCTCAGTGGCCCAAGATGCTTGTTAGCCCCCCGGGGCCTGGACACACACAGGGGTTACAGTGTGGAAGGGAGCACCTGACCCGCTGCAATCCCGAGTAGCAAAGATAGGACAGACCCTCTACCCACCAACTCAGGTATAAAGGTCTCAGTACATTTGGGAAGCAGACAGAATGTTTGTTTTCGTAACATGGATGGCAGTGGGGTCTTGGGGGCAGGTGGGGTCATAGACAAGACAAACCCTGAAGCAGGGGTGTTCACTGAGGGTGCACAGCAGTCTGGAACATGGGAGTATCTCATCCCGGCCAAAGGACAGTTTAAAGAAAGGCTGAGAAATACTGCATCTCTAAGGCACCAAGGTCCAAAGGCCCGTTGACAGATAAATGTATAAACAGAATGTGGGATATCCATACAGTGGAATATTATTGAGCCTTAAAACAGAAGGCAATTCTGATACATGCTATCACATGTATCAACGTTGAAAACATTATTCTAAATGCAATATGCCAGACACAAAAGGACAAATGTTATATGATTCAACTTATATGAGGTACCTAGAATAGTCAGATTCATAGACACAGAAAGTAGAATCGAGGTTACCAGGGGCTAGGGGAGGGAGAATGGGGAGTTGTCGTTCAATGGATGCGGAGATATTGCCCAAATACTTATTGAGGACTTGCTCTGTACCAGGCACTCTCCAGACACTTCATTAGAATACCCATCAGACAAAGAAAGTGATGGAAATTCAGAAAATCAGCAGACAACCAAAGCAGAGGCAATTGAAAGAAGAAAAGACTTGGCTTCTGTTGAAGGAAAGTCTGCTTTACATCTTGGCACAGATTTCTCCCCAAGAAAGGGTAGGCTTTTTTAAGCCTACAGTCCAAAAGCCTACAGTCTTGGGCACCCCAAGAACTGGGCAGCTGTCATTTCCCACACTTCCCAGCAGAAGCCCTGTCCTTCTTTCCCGCAAGGACTCCCACCCCTTCTCCATCTTTCTAAATCCTAACGGAAAGCACACTTTCCAGGAAACAAGCAGTCGATATACTGGCAGTGGTGGCCGGTCCATACACTGAGATGGTGGGATGTACTCTGAGAGAGGTAACCTTGAAACCCAAAAGGCCAGTTAGAACTGGAGAAGATGTTTGGAGCATCTAAAACAAAATGTTAACGTTCTTAGTATATAAAGAGCACTTGCAACTAATTAAGAAAAAGACAAACACTCCAGCCCCCTCAAAATGGGCAACTTAGAAAGCAATTCAGTAAAAATAAATTCAAGTAGGTAACAATTTTGAAATATCGCAAACGCTATTTGAACCTAAGAGAGTATTAAAGATCTGCATGATAATGCTTTGTGTTAGCAAGGTTATAAGAAAACAAGCCCCCACACTCCGCTGATGGGAAGGTAGTCTGTACGGAGTCTCAGGAGAGCAACTTGGGAAATGAGGCAAAGCCTTAAATACCCGAACTCTGACACAGCAATGCCACTTCTGGTATTTACCCAAGGAACAAATTAAATATGTAGGCAAAGATTTAGACAACCAGGATAATCCTCACGGTGACAGTATAATTTAAGCATTGACTATAAATATCAAAAGTTTGGTATAACTAAACATTCATCAGTGGGAAGTTGAACAACTGAATTATGGTGCATCCAGATTAAAAAACCACGCAGACATTTAAAAAGGTGTGGAGAAGAATATTTACTGACATAGAAAAATTTCCCTGGTTTATTGCTAAGTGAAAATGTAAACTGACAAACACTGGAAAAAGATATCTGGAATGTGATTACTCTAGAAAAAAAGGCAAGGGTTCTTCTGGAGGCTTCTGGTGGAAGGGTGGGGCATCAAGACTCTATTTCTTGACCTGGGTGACATGTATGGGCACTTCCTTCATAATTTATTCATTAAAGCAGGGCTTGTCAACTTCGGCACTATTAAGTCTGGATACTCACGGTGGGAGGAGGGTGCTGCTGTCCAGGGCACTGTGGGGTGTGCAGCAGCATCCCTGCCTCCCGCCTCTGTGGTGGTAGAGGGCGCGCGTGTACACACACCCACGTCCAAAGTGTCTCCAGACGGTGCCAAGTGTCCCCTAAGGAACAAAATCACCCCTAGTTGAGAATCCCTTCATTAAAGCATACATGTCTAGCTTATGTACTTTATTTGAGTCTTAAATTTTACAATTAAAATTGCCTTTTTTTAAAATGAAAAAAATATTCTTCAAGGATATATGTCAAATTATAAATAAATTAACTCAAAGTGCCAGGATTGAGACACACTGTGCCTCCTCGCACAACCAAAAGAGGAAAAATAACAATTAAAAAAAAACAAAAGCAGCCAGATCTGACAGAAAATCGAACTGAGTAGAAGTCCGACAACCAAGGAGTTAAAGAAGACACGTTCATCCAGACCGGTAAGCGGGGCAAAGCCAGGCGAAGAGCGCTGGGCTAGACGGCGGTTTGCGGAGCGGCACCGGCAACGCTGCAGCGGCCCGGAGAGGCCCGTGGCGGGCACACCTGGCTAAAACGCGGCTGGTGCACTCAGCGAAACCCGGCTGGTCCACACAGACCCAGAGGGCCCGAGACTGGTGGACCTGGAGGTCCCTCATTCGTGTGCAGATAAAACAAGAGAAAAGGCTGGGGAGCGGAGCAGGCCACGCAACCCGCCATCGCAGGGAAATAAAGTCTCAAACCAACAATTGAATACACCTGTGGGGGTTGAGGCAGCAGCGGAAGGATCTGCCAGCCTCACAGGAAAGTTCATTGGAGAGACCCACGGGGACTTGGAACTGCGCAGGTCCACCCACCCTGGAGCCAGTAAAGAAGGTCCCACCTTGCTTGTGGGTAGCAGTGGAAATGCAGAGAAAGGAGGAAGCACCATTGTTCTATCTCAGGCCCCACCCCCACAGGCAGCAGTCACAACACAACGCAGTGGGTTACCCCACCCTGGTGATCACCTAAGGCTCCGCCCCTTAAAGTAACAGGTACATCAAGAAAAAAAACGGCCCAAATGAAAGAACAGATCAAAGCTCCAGAAAAAATACAACTAAGTGACGAAGAGAGAGCCAATGTATCAGAAGCACAGTTCAAAACACTAGTAATTAGGATGCTCACAGGATTGGAAGAAAGATGGTTGCAATTAGTTTAACAAATGAAGGATAGCATAAAGGAAATGAGGGGAAATCTGCAGGGAATCAGTAGGGATAGGAAGGAAACTGGGACTCAAATCAACAGAGTGGACCAGCAGAAAGAAAAAAACATCCAACCAGAAAAGAATGAAGAAACAAGAATTCAAAAAAATGAGCAGAGGCTTAGGAACCTCCAGGACATCTTTAAACATCCCAACATCCAAGTCATAGGGGTGCCAGAAGGAGAAGAGGAAGACCAAGGGATTGAAAACTTATTTGAACAAATAATGAAGGAGAACTTCCCTGATCTGGCAAAGGAAATAGACTTCCAGGAAGTCCAGGAAGCTCAGAGAGTCCCAAAGAAGTTGGACCCAAAGAGGAACACACCAAGGCACATCATAATTACATTACCCAAGATTAAAAATAAGGAGAGAATCTTAGAAGCAGGGAGAGAAAAGGAGACAGTTACCTACAAAGGAATTCCCATAAGACTGTAGCTGATTTCTCAAAAGAGACCTTGCAGGCAAGAACGGGCTGCAGAGAAGTATTCCAAGTCATGAAAGGCAAGGACCTACATCCAAGAGTACTCTATCCAGCAAAGCTATCATTTAGAATGGAAGGGCAGATAAAATATTTCTCAGATAAGGTGAAGTTCAAGGAGTTCATCATCACCCAGCCTTTATTGTATGAAATGTTAAAGGGATTTATATAAGGCATGGAGGGATATCAACAGGGAAGTGGGAGGGGGAGAGGGGGAAAAGGTGCAGAGAATAAGTAGCATAAATGGTAGGTAGAAAACAGACAGGGGGAGTTTAAGAATAGTATAGGAAATGTAGAAGCCAAAGAATCTATGTGTATGACCCATGGACAAAAACTAAAGGGCGGGGAATGGAAGGGTGTGGGGACAGAGTGGAAGAAAGGGGGGAAATGGGACAACTGTAATAGCATAATCAATAAAATATATTTAAAAAACCAAAGTGCCAGGATTCGGGGCCACTCATTACTTTTGCCTCATGCTCCCCTATAATATATCCTTTTCTACATTGAGTGCACACTATGTTCACAAAAAGAAATCAGAAGGCTACTTACAATGCTTTAAAGTCACTGCTAATGTTTAAAAAGCCAGATTCAAAGGATCCCGTGCCCCCTCAGCCCACCTTCCCCACACAGGTGAGTCAGGTCTGGCCCTCAGGTGTGTCTTAGTCTTCAGGCAGTCTAGAGCCCCCCCAGAACACAGAAGGGAGGAGAAAGGGGGCGGGGTTAGCTGAAGGGACATGGGGAGGAATGAGGGAGAGAGAAGAGACAGTAATGACCCCGTTTTCTGGTTAGTGAGCCTGGGGAAGCCAATAGAAATTCTCCAAGTGGGGACACAGGAGATCCAACTTGCGAAAAACTAAGGTTTGAGCTCCAAGGGAACAGGGATCTGGTTTTGTTCTTAGATGTTTCCCCAGCACCTGGAACAGCACCCAGCCCACAGCAGGCGCTAAAGACATCTGTGTTCAATGAACTAAATGCACGAATGGAGGAACATTAATACCCATGTTACAGGGCAGAAAGCGGCAGGGCAGAGGAAAGGACAGATCACTAAAAGCTACAGGAAATGAAGCTGCTCATTGATGAAGGCAATCAGTCAAAAATATCGACCACGACCCAGGTATTCATGGTAGTTTTAGTTAACTAATTAACTAACACAAGAACAAAGGATTGATAAGAATTCATTAATCATCTCTACCCTAAAGCCCTGAGACAGGGAAACCAAAAAAGTGCCCTTGGTATCAGGCCTTCCAGAGCTCATAGTCTATTTTGGGAGGCAGGTCTTGAAATTACATCCGAGGCTGGAATGCTGGGGGAACAACTGCATGGAAAGTGGGGCCAGCCAGGCCTCACGCACTGGGGCCGTGTGTGGGAGCCGAGCACACAGCGCAGGCCACAAACCCCTCTGTGCCACGAGGCGTTGGGCTCAGGGGTTCTCAACCCTGACAGCACATCCGATATATTTGGAGACTGTGTAGAAACACCTGTATCTGGGCCCCTTCTCCAGAGATTTAGCTTCAAGAGAGGAGGGAACAAGCAGTGAATTTTTTTAAAGCTCCCCCACGACTCTGATGTGCAGCCAGGGTTGGACACCCCAGTCTAGATGATCTGTAAATCTGGGGTCCAATTCTAATAGCCTCTCTCTCTCTAAGCATCAGCTCAGCTCCAAACTCCAGCATGAGTTTCCCCTGGGAAAGAGGGGGTGTCATCTTAATTTCACCTTTCAGTACATCTCACATCAATTTCTCTCAAGGTGCGTTTCCAGAATAAAACATCTTGATAGCAGGTGATCAGTACTGATTTTCAGGTCAGTTACAGCTGCTGCATCAGAACCTCTATGGATGGGACCCAGGAATCTGTCTTTCAAGCACACTCTCCAGAGGATTCCCAGGCACAGGAAAGCATGAAGACCGCTGCCCCAGAATGCGTGATGGCCAGAGACTGGATCAGAAAGGGCACAAACACTACACAGCACCTGTCTGCACCCAGCCTGGGCATCCTGATGCCCAGTGCTGAGGATAGGCTGCTGTTCTCAAGGAGTCACAGGGTCCTAAGTGTGGAGCTGAGTACTGAGCATGGACAGACTGGGGTGAGTGTGCTAGGTGCTGTGCATCCAGAGAAGAAAGAGTAATGATAGCCAGGGGAATCGTGGGTGCCTCCCTGGAGAAGGTGATATTGAAGTGGGGCTTTGAAAGGCAAATGCACTTGGAATAATTGGATATGTTACATTCTATTATATTTCAGTTTTGCAGGGGGCTTGTCAGTGCCTAAACAGTAAGGCATCATAAAGGGTGGGCGGGGCATGCAGAGATTAGGGGAGGACAGCAGCAACACACACAGGGCACCTGGCCCAGAGCAACAACCAAGAAGGACTTCCATAGATTACCTACTGAGTCACCTGCCTGACTCAAGGGCATTGCCCACTCCAAACACTGGTAGTTCCCTGTCACAACCTGGACACATCATTTAACTTCCCCAGGTTTCCACATCCTTATCTGCAGACTGAGATTAGTAGCTACCAGCACACTGTTACAGAACCAGGGAAAGAGCTGTGAACAGACCCGAAGAGTTCCAAAGCATCTGAGAGAACTAGGCTGGCGGGGGCCCCTGGGCTCAGGGTCCTTTGCAAACTTCATTTCCAACCAGTGGTGGCCTCACCATGTCTGTGCAGAAATGGCTTAGGCAGAGTCTGATGGACAGGAGAGAGCTAGGAACCTCGTCCTGAGGTTGCATTTCATGGTGGGCACCCAGGAATGTCACCAATGAATGAAAATAACAGTTTTCTAAAATCTTCCAATTCATACTTCTCAAAAAAGAAACACAATGTAAAGTATCCCATAGCAAAGAATTAAAGTTGCACGTAGGTCTCACTTGGCCGAACTGTGTCTTTCATCTATGGTTATCAGCACTGAATATTTGGGGGGGGTTGCTCGGGGAGCAGATGGAGATCATGAGTCAGAGATAAAAGTGCCCCCATTTTTTCCCAGCTTCATGAGAACTCCAGCCTTTCTTCCTCGAGATTTCGCCATCTTTTGTGATACACATATTATTTTAATTCCACAAAACCACAGGATATGCATCCTGGTAAGAGGAAAACTCTCTCTCTTCTCCTTATTTATCTTTCTTTGCAGGACCAGGGTCCTGACTCACAGCCATTGTTCCTTCTCTTAATTTTGACAGATTTTTCCTCTTCCCTTCCCCCTCCTAAGACACCTCCTCCCATGGGAATGACTGCCTTCGAGTAAGGGGTTAAACTGTGCCTGGTGAGAGGAGTGTTCTAAGTTCTTGTTGCCCCCAAAACGCACAGAGGGAATCTCTCTTGTCTAAGCTCCACGTGTAGGCACTTAGGCTCTTTGAATTTTAAAAAACATCCTTGACCCCCCTCAAAACCCTTTGTCAAGGCCATGCCTGACCTTTCATTCCCAACGGAGACCTGGTGGATTCAATATGGCCAGTGTTCAATACACACGGGCGAATGAATGGACGGATGAATGAAATGAAGGTTTCGAAGCACACACACCACTACACACCCGGATTCTGCTCTCTGCTCTGCACCCTTGTGATCAGGAAAGCCTCGCACGCTATTCCTCCTGGGCATCGTCTTAGAAAAGTGGTTAACTGTTGACAGAATACGGCACATTCACTTTTCTAAAACTTCAAAGCACTATGGCCTTTGTTGTGCTGCTTCATCCTCCTCACCCCTCCACAGAAGACCGCTGAGACGCCTGACTGCCCACAGGGAAGAAAACGCGGCTCGGACCGGGGTTCGTGCTGGAACCGCAGTCTCAGACCCCGCGGTGTGTGCGGAGACGCGCGGCGCGGGCGCGCGGTGGCGGTGGCCAAGGGGCTCTCACCTCGGAAAGTCAAGCTGGCGACCGGGTCGCTGCGCCGGTCTTTCTTCGCACTGGGGAGGCTGCTGGCCCTCACCAGCAGGCAGCACAGCATGGTTCGGGCAGGCGCCGGGGAGCGCGGAGGCGCGCTGGCCGGACGGGAGGGGGAGCGCCGAGCCCAGACACACACCGAGGGGGAGCTGTGGTCTCCGCTGCGCCTCCTCGGAGAAGTTCCAACGCCTGGGAGAGGCCTCAGGGAAGACACCAGACACTCGCTGGGCGGACCCTCCCCACAGCGGGCGGGGCGGGGCGGGGGTCAGACGCGCGCCCGTGGGAGTGCTGGTCCTCCCTCCGCGGGTCCCCGCCTGCGTCCGGAACGACAGCGCCGCTGAAGCGGAGAGCACAACTCCGCCAGGCGGCGTGGACACAGCGCACGCTGGCCTGGCTCGCGGGAGCCCCCAGCGTCCAGGGCTCCCCGGCCAGCCAGGGCTCCAAGGCCCGGCACGTCTCTGTGCTACTTTCCGGCTGCAGCACCAAAGCTGCGCTCCTCCCCGCGGCGCGCTGTCCGGCCCGCAAGCCCACCACGCTAGGCGAATAATAGCGAAGGAGAAATGAGCGAAGGCCGGAGGAGGGGGTGAGCCAGCTTCAGGGACAAAAATGTGTCCGCAAGAAACTACAACTTGGCGCGAGCGCTGAAGGACTGCGTGGAGTGTGCGGGGCGACGGAACGCGCGCTGCGCTGGGAGCCACCAGCCTCGGTGCCGCCCGTCCGACCCCGACAGCCCCATTCCCGCTCTCGGAGCTCAGGCAGCGGGTCTGGCTGCTGGGAGCCCCGCGCTCAGACTCCGAGGCTCGAGCCCTCGCGAACCCGCCTCTGCGCCTTCTTCAGAGCAGTCTGGAGTCGCTCATCTACGAAGACAGAAGTTTGTGTCCAAACTATACTTCGTCCCCGGAGCACAAGGGTCCATCCGCTGCCTGTTTGGTCCCTGGCGTCATCCCCTACAGCAATCTCTAGGCTCCCTCGCCCCACCGTGGGGGGGAAATTGGTTATAGTGTAGCTTTGAGTGGTGACAGCCCTTGGCACGCTTTCCCGCATTATGTTTGGTTCCTTCCCAGCTGACGAACTTCTTGACCAGAGGGGCCCTGGCTTCTCACCTCTGTACCCCCACACTCCAGCACCTAGCACCGGACAGGTCCCCCTCCCACCTCCCAAGTCCTCGCTGAGCTCCTTTCTCAGCCTAAATTCAGCGATTAGTTATCATTTTGCTGCAGAAATTTGTAACGCCCTTTCTTAGTTTGAGGATCCAGGGTTTTCACGTGTGGAAACCAAAACCTGGTGAGATCCACCTCTGCCTGGTCCACACCTGCACTCTCACCGCTAAAGGCGTTGGAGAGTAACAGCTAACCCGTCCCTGTCACTTGATATTCCTGACCCCTGACTCAGGCGGACCGTCACTGCTGCCTGACAATCACACCATATTTCCAGTCTCTTCAGTCTCCTGCTCGCCTAGACTACAATTCCATACTTTTCTCTACCCACACCTACAATACTCCATCACCATTCTCACTCTGCTTGCTTCCTATTCACAGAGCAGAGAGCTTCCTCAGGCCCCAGCCTCCTGGCCCCATGAGCCTCTGTGCCTTGTGCTCGGGAATGAATCGTCTGCACTCCTACCTGGCACTGGGGCACTAGACCCTGGGCACCCCCACCCACTCAATGGCAAGTCCAGGGCTGTCCTCTCCTCAGCCTTAAACTTTGTGTCTTCTCTAGGTGGCTCGGGCCCACTTTCTCCTGACTCTACCACTCTCCCTGGGGGACCCTGCCCACCTCCATGATGAATGAGATGGACACCTTTGCTCCACACTGGAGCCGGGCGATCTTAAAACAAATACGATCAGGCCACTCCCCTGCTGAAAATCCCTCAAAGGTCCCCCATGCTCTGGGGTAAAGCCCGGATATCCTACTTCCACCCACAGGGATAGGCCATTCAGCCGCTCACTCTGAAGTCCAGCTCCAGTGGCTTCTGCTTCTGGAACACGCTGAGCTCCCTCCCAACCTGCAGCTCTGCTGCCCGCTCTGCCTGCAGCTGCCTCCCTCCTCCCACCTCTGCCCCCTCTAATTGCTTCTTAAATATAGTTGGCATACAATATTACCATAGTTTCAGGTGTACAACATAGTCATTCGACATCCATATACCTTACCATGCTCACCATGATAAGTCTAGTCACCGCCTGTCACCAAGCCCCTTCCCCACTTCTTTACAGGGCCAGCCTCCTTCACCCTCCCGGCCCAGGTTGCACAGCCACACTTTTCCCTCTTAGCACCGCCACAATGATACGGAATAACTGTTCGTGTAATTATTTGTTTGCTGTCTAGTTAGACTGTGGAGTGGGTCAAGGCTGTCGCAGTCAGCCAGGCATTCCAGAGCAGGGAAGGGCCCCCTAGGGTTGGTGTTGTGGTCATTGTACTGGACTTCCCAGGGTTCCTTCCACCTCAGATGAGGCTAAGCCGGTGGTTCTCAAAAAAGGATAGTACTGCCCCCTAGGGGGAGTTTTGGATATGAGGATTTGGGATGTATTTTTTTTACTGTCACAATGATTCCTGGCTTTGCTGCTTTCTCCCACGCGCCACACCCTGCCCCCTTTCCCTGCTCTAAGCTGTCAGTCAGCACAGGAAATCTGAGGGAGCATATTGAACATTTCCAGGGAATCTTCCAAGGGGCTTTTACAAACACCTGGCTGGCGTCCAAGGAACAGGGGCTCCACACACCTGTTCTGTGAACCAGAAACGCAGCAGCTGCTGTCCTGGTTCCTGGGCACTTCCTGAGGCCTGTTTTCCATCCTAACCTCCAACTTCCGCCCTGGCTGCTGTTCACCGCCCAGGACTCCTCCCTGGTCAGACAGCTGGCTCTTCCCTTGGGGACATCATACTGGGGCCTAGTACTCGAGGGGGCTTCCTCTCAGGGGGACTTGTAGCAGGAATGCAGCTTTCATGAAGAGTGTGTGTGAGACCTCTGCTTGTCCACCTCCCATATGTTCTCTCCTTCTTCCACAGAAATTTTCCATAGCGTTTTACCTGGACACATGGCCACCACATAGAAAGACAATTTCCCAGCGTTTCTCACAGCCAGATGTGACCGTGAAAACAAGTGCTGGTCAGTGGGATGTGAGCAGAAGGGATGCATGTAGCTTCCTGGCTGTGTCCTGACAGGGAGGGGCACACTTGCCCTTGCTACGACGCAGACTGTGACGGCGAACCATCACCAGCCACGCTGTCAGCATGGGGACAGCAGAGCAACAAGGCAGAAGCACCTGGAGCTCTGGACAGCCTTGTGGGTCAGAACTGCCTACACATCCACCCTCCCGTGAGTGAGAGAGACTATGATGTCAGACCACCGTCAGTTAAGGTTTGCTGACAAACGGCCCGCTGCGTATCCCACCTAACGCCGCAGGTAAGGGCGGATGCCCGGCACCCCTGAGAATGCCAGCCCCACTGCGGGTGTGACAGTGCGGCTTAGGGGCCACATTGTGCAGCCAGGGGGTGAGGGGACCTGTTTTTAAGCTGAGTTTGCACAGCAAGCCCAGTTTTCACTTAAGACATCCTGTTGACTTCAGTGACATTTCAGAGTCAACAGAAGTAGGGGGAGGCAACAAAAGCTCTCCTGCAAGGCCCAGCCCCCTCGACGTAGCCACAGACGGCTGCTGACTGATGACCCCAAGTGGCAGAAGACTGGCTGCCCATTTCCCAGAGAGCCTAGGACCAAGGCCTCCAGGATTCAATGGAACACAGACACTCGGGTGCTGTCACCCGTGTCCCCCAGGGGCACAGCCAGTTATAGACCTGTTGTCTTTGACCAACACGATGTTTTATAACAATATTGTACCTTGATTAAACATTAGGGGATTTCTCATACAGAACTTGAATTTAGCGTCTCTTGAAAAATCAGAGAGGCTGGCACATGGGCCCCAATTCTCTGCCTAACACCAGTCACCTGGCACCTGCGGGCGGAGCATGCCCCCCGACTCACCCCACTGGCCACCACGCGCCCAGCATGCCTGTGATGTTCCCTCCGGCCTTATCCTAGCTACGCCACCTGCCAGGCTCCCACAGGCGTGTGAGTTTGTGACCCCTGTCCCCTTCCGTCCTTTATTTGGGGCCCCACCTCCCTGACAGTCGAGAAAGGGGCACTTCTAGCAGGGCCCCTTCTTGCTGCTGGTGCTGGGCCAGCTGGCCTGCTCGGGCTCAGGGCCCGTTTCCTTCCCAAGGCCTGACACCAGGCGTCCAAGAAGCAAGCAGACCTTGCCCTCCCGCTCAGCGTGTCAGCCTGCAGTTGGGCACTCTGCGTGGGACTTACAGGATTCCTTCAGGGCACATTCGCCAACGCCCAACACCCTCCAGGAGTACGGATGACCCAGGGCAGCTTTCTGCCCTCTCCCCTCACACTCTCTGTACAATTTGTGTCCTATGTAAATCCCAGTCCACCCAGCCAGCGGGACGGAAGGGCGCCTGTGTGTCCATCAGGCTGTAGAATGCACAGGAAGTAGTGATTCTGGCTACGGCCATGATTACGTGACCGTCCAGGCAGAACCATCTCAGAGTCCTAGGCTTCCATCCAGGCCGCCCTTCTCCAGCTGTGTGACCTGAGGCATGTGACTTGACCTTTCAGAGTCTGTCTCCCGCTCTGTAAAATCAAGAGAATGATATTTCACAGAGGTGTTGGGAGGACTGAGCCGAACACTAGCACCCCCAACACAATGCGTGGTGCACAGTAGGTGTACGACCCATGTCAGAGCTCTTCCTGCTAACATTTCATTCCAGTGACCCATGTGGAAAGAGACTGGCATGCAGATAGTAGGGAAAGAGAGTGAGTCCGGCCTGGGGACCTGCTCACCGGAGGGATATTTGTTCCAAGAAAAACCTAGCACCTTGGGGAGGGCCACAGTCAGTGATCAAGCAGGTAGACAAATGCCTCCAGCTCAGAAGGGGCTGCTCCCGGAGGGACAGCCAGAGGAGACAGGGCCAGAGTCCCTGGGGTCCACTCACCACTGAGCCCATTGCGCCCAGTCTAGTAGCATAGTGGACGGACAAACAGAGCTGATGTGAGGACTGACCAGGCAAGAACATAGTGAAAGTCTCCTTGGATGTGTGCAGTGATTTCTGATACATACACAATACATATTAACTATAATAATGATTATAATGAGTATATGTAATAGTAAATAATAGTTAACATGTGTTGAGTGCCAGGCACTGGTCAAAGTGCTCTATATGGAGTACCATGAATTCTTCAGAACCATTCTGAAGCAGGTACTATTATGATCAACACTTCACAAGTGAGGAAACAGAGACACAGAGTGGTTAAGTAACTGGCCCAAAGACACACAGCTGGAAAGTAGCAGAGCTGGGATCCGAGATGTCAGGCAGTCTGGGTCCAGGGTCAATACTCACAGTGATCATCCTTCTCTCCCTCTTGTTTAATGTTCTTGTCCCACTGGAATGGGACCAAGATTGACAACTACCTGCCCTCCTGAGCCCCTCCACCCACCTTCATACTGGGCTGGCTAAGCGTGGGGTCCACGGTCACACTGCCTCCTTCCTGGGGACTCCAGGGTCCCTGCCACGCCCGCTGCCGGCTGCCCACCTCAGTGTCCCATGGTCCATGATCCTGGTCTCACTTATCAGACCCCGAACAGCCACCACGGGCCTGCCACAGGCCTGCGAGATTGCCTGGCATGAGGGGACTGCCTAGAGGGAGCGTTCTGGGCCAGCTGGTGACTGAACAGTCCCATGAGATCCACAGAGGGTGAGGCAGAAGGGCGGAAACCCCCCTGGGATAAGAAAGCATCTCCAGGCCCGGCTGGTGTAGCTCAGTGGATTGAGCGCGGGCTGGGAACCAGAGGGTCCTGGTTCGATTCCCAGTCGGGGCACATGCCTGGGTTGCAGGCCAGGTCCCCAGTGAGGGCCATGTGAGAGGCAACCATACATTGCTATTTCTCCCTCTCTTTCTCCCTCCCTTCTCCTCTTTCTAAAAATAAATAAATAATAAAAAAAGAAAGCATCTCCAGCCCGGAGAGCCAGAATGAGGGTGTCCGTTCCTGGAGAGAACGGGAGTGTGTTGGACAGACAGTGTGTGAGACACAGCAGGGTGTGAGCAGGCAGGTGCGGGCTGAGACTAGGCTCCAGGGTGTGAGCCAGCCCTGCATTCAAATCCGGCCCCCCACCGGGCTTTGACTGCTTTCTCTTGTAATTCAAAGCCAAGACTCAATGGAGACTCTAGAGCAGGTAAAGACAGGGCTCTGCAGCCAGGTCGTGTGGGCTTGCATCCCAATCCACTACTTACCAGTGTATAACTTGCCCTCTTTGTGCCTCAGTTTTCTCATCTGTAAATGGGGGGTGATGATAGTTGCTGCCATATGTGGTTGCTAGGAGGATTAAGCATCTACACAGAAGTACTTCGTACAAATGTAACTGTAACACGGTATAGCTCAGAGTAAATGAGTTATATTTAGAACAGCTCCTAGCACCTAGTGAGCACAGTATCAGTTAAATACGTCTTTCATAAGATTGTTGTGGAGGTTTAAAGAAAGGCATCTGGAATGGTACATTGTTTATGCTTAATGAATACCCATTCTCTCTCCTTGCCATGGATACATTTTCCAAATCAGAATCCTCCATCTTGTGGTCATTTGTCTTACAATGGCGTTCCCCACAGCCTTGCATGCCCCCCATGCTGGGCACCCCAAGCACAGCCCTTTCCTGTGCTGGCTGGGAGTCTGCCCATGTGTGGGCAGCACATGGCGTGTTCTCCAAAGCACTTTCTTACTCGTGAGCCATCGATGCTGATAACAACAAAGGGACTGATAGTGGGGTGGGGTGGGAGGGGGTTGCTTTAGCCACCATGTGACCTTGGCCAGACCCCTGCACTTCTCTGGCCCTATTTGCTCATCTGTAAAGGAGGATAATATCCCTGCTCTTTGACCTGTCAACAAAGAATGCCCAGCCTTAAGAAAATTCTTTTTTTTTTTTTTTTAAGATTTTATTCTTCTATTTTCAGAGAGAGGAGAAGGAAGAGAGAAAGAGCAATGTATGGTTGGTTGCCTCCCACATGGCCCCCGCTGGGGACCCAGCCCGAAACCCAGGCATGTGCCCCGAATGGGAATCAAACCGGGACCCTCTGGCTCCCAGCCCACGCTCAATCCACTGAGCTACACCAGCCGGGCCCTTAAGAAAATTCTTATAAGTGTTTATTTGACCCAAACTGTGAAGAATTGCAGGGAAGCAAAATCTCAATGGACTGAGAAAATGCTCTAGAGAGAGGCAGTTTTACAGCTATTTTATGCATTAGAATCAAAGGAGTCCTAAGGAGGGTCACATGAAGTTCATTCCTAGTGGATTAAGGAGGCAGAAGAAAGCAAAGTGGCAGGGGCAGGGGGTGGGGGGCGGCAGGGGGCGTCTCTGGGACTGGATAAAGAGTAAAATGGAGAGCCCTGGCTAGGTAGCTCAGTCGGTTAGAACATCTTCCCCATACACAAGGCTGCAGGTTCCATCCCTGGTCAGGGCACCTATGAGAAGCAACCAATGAACGCATGGATGGGTAGAACGACAGAATCAATGTTTCTCTCTCCCCCCACCCCTTGCTTCTCTCTGTCTCTCTCTACAATCAATAAATGAGTAAATATATTTTTTAAAAGAGTGAAATGGAGAGACACATACTTCTCTTACATCGGCAGGTACAGGATACTTAACATTTACAGCACACAGAGATGGTATGTGGACCACAAGATAACAAGGGTTCTGTGGTCTCTGTCTCGTGCCCTGAGGGGCAGAGGAAAGGAGATCACTCTGACATTTCAAAGGTATGTCATCTTAGACGCAATAAACAGGTTTGCTTAAGGTAGACTAGCCTTTGTCAAGGAAGCTGCAGGCCTAGGACGTGACTGCCTGCCATGGGTCACTTGTAGTTAGAAACGTTTATGTTCAGACCATTCTGTGGGTTACTTTCTCTTTGTGAGGCCACCACGCAGGCCTCCCCGAGCCTGTCAGGTTTAGCGTGTGGCCCCTTTTTGGTCCACAAGCCTCTCAAAGCTGCTGTGAGCGGAAAATGGGTTTAGGCACGCACACAGGAGCCCAGAGGTGTCACCGTGGATATTGTAACTGGGCAGCCGAAGGAGGGGCCTGATGGGCCCAACTAAAGGACCTGGGAAGGCCGGATCGGGCCCAGCTGCTGAGGAAGGCTTCCCAGAAAGGAGTTTTGCTCGGGGCAGTGTGTTCCTGAGACCGGGGCCTTCCCTGTAATCATTCACCAACCCGGCCCCGGCTGGGAGAAGCAGGGTTAGCAGGCCTGAATGCCGCAGGGAGGCCAAATTTGGACATGGGCTAAGAGCTTGTCCAGTGCAAGAGGTGGAATGTGGCCAGGGCTGGGGGAGGGAGGGACTGCATTCCCCATGACTGCCCAACAGTGACTGTGACGACTGCCAGTGGGGGTTCCAGGCAGCCCCCTCCCAAGGCTGGGGGCGCTCACAGCACAAAGAACTTCCTTTCTCCCCAGGGAAGGGGCAGCCCACCCCGAGGAGCCAAGCAGCAGGAAAAGCCCAGGATCTCAGACTGGCAGATGCGGGGGAGGGACAAGTGTAGAGGGTCGGGGGGACTGCTCCACAGACGAGGCTGAATTAATGACAAAAGGGAAACCACACCAGCAATACTTCCTGTGAGTGAAGTACTTCTGGGGTTAGAAAGTGCTTCCCCATTCATTATTCATTCTCTCTCCTACTAGGGTTCTGAACCTGGACTGGGTAGGGGGACCATAAAGTATGAGGTGTATGTGTGTACTGGGAGCGGGGGATTGGCAGGTGAGGGGTGTGATCAGGGAAGGTGAAGGAAAATCTGAACACCAAAGGAGACAAGACCCCTAAAAATAGAGGCAGGGACGCTAAGATGGTCCCTCTCAGGGTTCACTTGTGCACCAGGCAGCTCCAGACGGTGCTGTTCACAGAGCCCCCTCAGCCCTTGGGCTGCGGGATGGTGATGGGGGAGGGATGCTGGAAGGAGAGGCAGCTGCTTAACGCACAGCTTGAGTATCCTCCCTCCCCTCAGGCACAAGGATATTTTCAGTGTAAATGGTGCTCCCTGGAGTTGTACATTGTGGAGCCCAGGGCCCTCAGGTTCCCAGGCTGCTAGCTTGCACCATGCAGGGGAACCACTGGCCTGGCCTGGCCAGCGCTGAGAAAACAGAGGAAGTGAGGCGCAACCCCCGACCCCTGGCCAATTCATTCCCTCATCCTTCCCCTGGAAACATCTTGCTAAAGGTTGTTTCCAGAGGCAGCTTTGGGAAACTGGTGGAGAACAGGTCAAAGCTGAATGTTAGGAAAAAACACAGCTGGCGTGTCACCTCTGATGCCCCCTCTGTCCCTCCTCTTGGTCTAGGCTGCTCTCCGGGCCACAGGCCCATTCAGTGACTCCTGCAGAAGCCCCAGATCTGACATCCAAGAGTGTGTGTTAGTGTGCACCTGTTACAACACTTCTGTGTGTGCTACTTGTGAACACACTCTGCATTCTCTGAGCGTCTGCTCCTTGGAACACCACAGATGTCACGTGCACTCCCAGATATGCATGTTCCTGGGAGCACACGTGCACAGGCCTCTGGGAGCAGGTAGGTCCAGTAGCTTATGAAACTGAAAGAGAAGTTCTGCTGGATGACCAGGGACTAGCTGATGCTGTGACTTCCAGAGGCCTGGGATCTCTAGGGAGAAGGGGAACGACAGTGACAAAGGCGGGGAGGAATGCACAGGGTGAGTGGAAACGCAACTCTCACACTCTTGCCCTCCCCACCCCCGTCCTTCTCTCACAGTATGGCTCTAAACCCAAAGACCCCGCTGTGTAGCCCCAACTCTGGCTTGACCCTGAAGGGGTCTCAGGGAAGCAGACAGGGTCCACCCCTCACCTCCTGAAGGAAAAGTCATTGTAACCATGTGGAGATCATCCTGCGGTAGATCTCAATCTGATAGGGGAGCAGGCCTCTGCTCCAGGAAGCCCCAGTCTGATGATGGAGATACCACCCCCAAATATCACCCCCTTCCACACACACACACACATGCCCCAGTCTTGGGGTAGGAGGAGAAAGTTCCTAGAGGTTGGTACTAATCACAGCTGTTCCCGCTGCCAGATTTCCCCCATCCTGTGCCCAAAGCCAGGGCAGGACCCCTGGACTGCTGGGCGGTGCCTCTGCCCTCAGTGGCTCCCTGCCTGCAAGCCTCTCCTGTGACGGGGAGCAGAGGCTGAGCAGAGCGCCAGGCCCAGGCCCCGCGAGACCAGAGCTGGGTTATAAATAGGCCTGGGGCCCAGCCTTCCCGGGAGGGCTGGGGAGCCGGACAGCAGTGCTTTGCCGCTGACAACGGGGAAAGACCACTGTTACGAGATCCCCTCTGGGACCAGAGATCCCCCCTGGCCCCGCCTTCCGGGCCCACCTTAGCCCCAGCCCCCGCGCAGCTTCCCCGCTCCGAGAAGCGCCGCTCAGTCACTCTCCCTCCTGCCTCAGTTTTCCTTTGAGTCGGCCCTGCCCGAGGACGTCTGTCTTTGCAACCCTCAAAGGGAGCCTGGCCGGGGCGTTGAGTCTTGTGTCTTGCATCGCGGAGCTCTCTGGAGCGGAGAGCCGCGCTATCCCCTAACTGACCCCCACCCTCTCGGCCGGGCGGGGATGGCAGGCCCCTCCTACCTGCAAACACTGCGGAGCAGTAGGCATCGCTGATGTCGGTGTCTGGGGTGTGGACGTTCTCGGCATAGAGGATAAAGACCCTCAGCATGACTGGCACGAGTCAGGGCCCTGCGCGCCCAAGGGCGCGGAGCGGGCTGGGTAAGGTCGCGGCCGGTGGAGTTGCAGCTCTTGGTCCCCTCACGGGAGAGGGCTGGCAGGGGGAGGCGGGTTCGGATCACTGGCTCCCTTCTCAGATCAGCTCCTCTTCAAGAGCTGGCCGGCCCTGGGCGGCTCCGGGGGGCTACCTTCGGTCTCCGCCCCGCTGCGCTTACCAGGCTGGTCAGCGCGCCCTCGGAGAACACGGGCTTCTGCTCATCTTCCACCTTCGCCGCCCTGCCCAGGCTCGGCTGAGCCGTAACTCAATGCTCCGGCCGCAGACTCTCCCAATGACAAGGCATTTTGCACCTGGCGGTGGAACAGCCGACTGGGCGGCGGCCGTGATGGCCCGGGGCTAGACCAGAGCTCCGGGCGTCCCCGACAGCCCAGATTCCTCTCCAGGACTGAGGCTCGGCCCCGCCCCTGACCTTCCACCTCTGGCCTTGAGCGGAGCAAGCTCGTCGCCTCCTCCCGCCCAGGGATTCCAGCGCAATCCCGCGGAGCCAGCCCGACCGCCCTAGGGAGGAAGCGACATCCCGGGACCAGCCGAGGTGCAGGCGCTCGGCAGGCGCCCTCCCCAAGAGAAGCGCCGGCTGAGGAATTTCATTGACAAGAAGCGTTGGCCGCCTTTAAACTTTTGCCCCCTCTTTTATGATTGTGAAAGCAACAGCTGCTACTTTTGAAACAAAAAGCATATAAGAAACAAATCTCTGAGTCTAGGAAAAAATAGAATTTGCATTTGGATATTTATCAAACCAGGCTTTCCCCTGTGAATGTATGTATATATGCATGTTAATTACAGTGTTTAGCATATATCTGAGATCTTGTCTTATTTCATGTACCATTTTTTGCATTGCTAAAAATTCTTCATAAACATTTTTTCAATAGCTACGAAATTTTCCATCATATAAATGTACTATATTCATGAAGCTTTCTCTGATTGTTACACATCTAGGCTCTTTCCAGTTTCTCACTATTATATTAGTGAGAAATAATTTTTATATAAAAACTGGTATAGAAACCCATTTCAGTCCCCCTCTGCTAGTTTCTCAGATTGGGTTCCGAGCCTTGGAAAAGGACGTGCCTTTTTTAGGTCCTAGTACCTATTGCTACACTGCTTTCCCGGAGCTGTGCAGACCGGCACTCCCAGCCGCTGGGTGACTCACCTTCTAAAGAGGGCTACATGGGTGGGTTTGCACCTGTCAGCACAAGCACCCAGGGCAGGGAGGGTCAGCTGCTGACCTGGGGCTGGTTGGGCCCGATAAGGAGGTACTAAGAGGGAGCAACAATGCCCCAAGGGTCTGTAATTTTAAGATCAGGATAGCAGAAGTTTCCTGTGGGCGCTTAGGGTTCTCCTGTTGCAATTGGTGACTCCTCTTTTGTTTGCCTCTAGCACAATATATGATGAGAGGGGGAGGGGGGAAATTCAATCATTCGTTCTGACAGGTACGGATCCAGTCCTACCACATGCCCAGCATCGGCCTGGAGGGTGGGGACACAATGGCGGGCAAAGTAACATAGTCCCCGTTACGGGCTGACTTGTGTCCTGCTAAAATCCAGACGCTGCAGCCCTAATCCCTGGTTAGGAGTGTGACTGTATTTGAAGATAGGGCCTTCAAAGAGGTGATTCAGTTACAGTAAGGCTGGTCCAATCCGATGGGTGTTCTTATAGGACGAGGAAATTTGGACACAGGAAGAGGCAGCAGGGATGTGTTCACACAGAGGAAAGACCATGTGGGGACACAGTGAGAAGAGAACCCAAGCCAAGGAGAGAAGCCTCAGAAGAAACCAAACCTGCCGACCAACAACTTGATCTTGAATTTCTAGCCTCAGAACAGTGAGAAAATAAATTTCTATTGTTTAAGTCTCCCAGTCTGTGGTATTTGGTTATGGCACTTTAAGAAGTTTCCACTTCAGTGGAGGAAAATGATACTTAGGAAATAAGCAAGCCAATCACAGACCATTACACATCTGTATGTGTAAGGAATGGGTGGGCGTGAGAGCAGATGGCAGGGACCCAGGGGCAGTGACGGCCATTTGAGATGAGATCTAAAGGTCAGTGAGGAGTTCATTGGACAAGACTGAGGTTGGCACAAAGGACCAGCATGTTCTAGAGAGAAGGAAGAGAGATCTCTGGGTCAAGGTCCTGGGAAGGAGGAGGGAAGAAAGAACAGCAAGACCAGAGCGCAGATCGAGAGGGCAGAGGGCTGGAGGAGATAAGGCTCTAGAGAACCAACAGGGCTTGTGGGAAGCTACTTAAGGCCTGCTAAATCCAGGGGAATAACAAGAAAATCTGGCCTTGGACGGTGTAGCTCACGGGCTGCAAACTAAAGGGTCGCCGGTTCGATGCCCAGTCAGGGCACATGCTTGGGTTGCAGGCCAGGTCTCCAGGGGGGCCTCATAAGATGCAACCACACATGATGTTTCTCCCCATCTCTTCCTCCCTCTATTCTCTTCTGTCTAAAAATAAATAATAAATAAAATCTTTAAAACAATAAATTTTAAAAATAAAAAAAAAGAAGATCTGATTTACTTTTCAAAAACTCTCTCTGGCTGCTTTTTGGAGAATAAAGTGTAAGGGGCCACAGCGGAGGCCAAGAGACCAGTTAGAAGTTACAGCAAAAGGTCGTGAGACATGATGGTGACTTGTCCCATGGTGGTGAGCGTGGGCATGGAGCTAGTGAGCCGGAGGAAGGAAGAGGGCCATTCTGCAGAGCAGGTGGAGTAGGTCAAGCATCTTGCTGCTCACTTGGCCATTATGTTGCTGGAGAAAAAAAACCCCAGCTTGGATGAAGTGATTAACTATTGATTCATTCACTCACTCAGTTATAAACCAAGACTTATAGGGTGCTTTGTATGTGGTGGGAGTTTGTCAGATCCAAGTTTTAGAGAAGCGTACCAAGTAGGGAATAAAATTTAATTTTGTTGGGAACGGCAAGGCTCTGTTGATCTAGGGAAAGCCCATATTATGGTCTATTTTTAAAGAAGTACAGTTTGGCTCTATTCAGATGCATAAAGTAACATGAACTTGCTCTAAGGCAGGACTAAAATTAGATCTAAGAGGCACCTAGCTGCTTGCAAATACGGTGTGACTAAAGTGGTTTGAAAAGAACCAGTCTTTTCTATATGTCAAACATGCAACTTCTCTACATCACTTATCTGCACAGTAAGGTCCCTTCAAACTACTCATGCACGGGGCCCCGTGTACAGAAGAGCCCTAGTGAGAGTGCGCCCTGACTGTCTTCCTGTACATGTGGGGCGTGTTTGGGGTATCTTCTCTATTTAAAAGGACTATGTTCCCTGAGACCAGCCCCTGGTAACGGGGAAAAACATCTGACCCAAGCTGAACCAATCTGATGATCTCTCCCCAGAACTTGGGGTTGAGACTGAGAGATGCTAGCCTCAGAGTCTGGCTGGAGCTAGAATGAATAAAACTGGAAGCTCAGAAGGAGCCACATGCATGGCCAAGTGGAGAAAGTTCTGCAGTCAGATAAAAAGAGATCACAAGCAGGAGCTGAGGTGGAAGGAACAGAGAAAGAAAGGCTGTTCCTGGATCCCATTCCTCATGAGTCTCTCTGACCACCAATCCTGAAAAATGGCCTTAGAGGTGGTTGTCCTGGGGGGCTCTCAGCTTTCTGCCTCTCCCTTGTGAAGCACCTGCTTCCAAATGCTCATGAACAGTTTTGGGGAGCAGAAGTGCCTGCCTCTCTCTCTGGAAACTTCAGAGAGCCAGACCACCCTCTCCCCGTCACTGTGCAGCATGGCCCAGCCCCAGCCAGCCGGTCGCTTTGCCAGGATTTGAAGCAAGCCCTTAAGTAGCTTTAGGAAGTAAGATGCGGCAGCAGCGGCAGGGACCCGCCTGCTCCTGCTGTGGGATGTGGAATCACAGCTGTGGCTCCTGCCGCCCTGAGTTCTGTCCATTTCCTCCACAAGCCTGCCAGCTCCCCCATTCTGTGAGCCCCCAAAGCTCTCTTGTAATCCTCTCTTGCCTTAGATGCAAGGCTCGGTTGCTGTTGCTTACAGCCAAGAATCCAACTGACACACAGTATCTTTCTAGTGAATCCTTCACATTTTGCTTAGGGTAACTTGAAATATAGTTTTTTTGCTGTAAAAGAACCTCAGCCTTGACATTCAAGATGCATTAAGCATCACCAGTGTCTTATAGTTCTGCCTACCTTCTCTTTTTCGGAGTTATGGTTGGTGTCAGACCAGGAAAGAGGAGGAGTGGAAAGTATGAAGTTAGAGCTTTGTTGTCACCCAGAAATCTCCTCGGAGGACAAGGTGGGATGTGTGTGTGCTGCTGTTGGGGGAGTTTTTATGGGCTGGGGCCCACCTTCTACTTGGAGCATCACGCGAGATTAACCACCCGGGATGTACTCGTATGTATGGCTGCACAGGTAGGACACTGAACACCGAGTGATGCATGCTGGCCCTGCTAGACCACAGCCGTGTCTAAGTCAGAATCTCCAGCTGGGGGCACTGAGCCAGCAGTCGGTCAACGTCCACTCAGGAAGGCCCTAACGATGAGTTCTACTCTGCAGATAGCCTAGCTGACATGCAGAAGATATATATCTTCAGGTAGTTGAATTTATTAGTCCTTTCCTTTATGGCTTCTACTTTTGTTGCCTTGATAAATGTGCCCTGCCTCATCCGAAGGTTATATAAGGACTTACCTAAATTTGCTTAGATTTACCTATATTTACCAGTTGAGTTTGTTCAATTCCTAAAACTCTCTCAAGTTACAGTTTGATTTCTCCCCTGGGGAAGAAAAGAAACAAGTAGACCATTTTCCAACTTTGGCAATTTACAGAAATGTTATTTAAATCAAGGTCTTCTGGGACCACATGGCCTGTGTCTGGGCAGAGGGTCAGGTGGGTCCGGATGCATGGAGGTAGGACATGGGGACGGGAACTGCATTAAATCCCAGTTACAATGTGGTCACTGACAGATTTAACATCTCCGAGCCTTGGTTTCCTCTCCTGTAAAATGACCATAATCAGTTTGCGGTGAGGATAAAATGAAAATAAAATGCATGCAAAGCACTATTTAAGGGTCTTCCAAAATCAAGGAGTGCCTCTTCTCAGGGATAGTTAAGACTTTTGTTTGATCATAGCAGGTAAGAAATTACAGCACATCAGGATACAGAAGCTGGTCAACATATTTTGTTCATCCTTTATTTGCCATCAAATGCCAAAATGTCCACTCCTTTTCTGCCCTCCGCTAAAAGTGAGATTCTTTAATTCTCTGGATGGTCCAGGGTCATGGGGGTGGGCTCGTCTGGCTTGAACTTTGGAGCTGACAACACAGGGTACTTGCTTTCCACAGCCAAGTGTGATCGTCAGAAAAATCCCTCCAAAAGATACATTCACTTCCTAATCCCCAGAACCTATGACTATTACTGTTTACGGCAAAACTTGTGATGAAGCTAAGGATCTAGAAGGAGGCATTTATCCTGGATTATCCCATTGGGCCCTAATTGCAATCACATGCATCTTTGCAAGAGCGAGGCGGCGGGAGGTGGGACAGGCAGAGGAGGTGGCAAAGTGAAGCTGGAGGCAGAGACTGAAGTGAGGGGGTCACGGGGCAAGGAATGCCAGGCAGCCACCAGGAACTAAAAGAAGCAAGGAATGGATTGTCCCCCAAAGCCTCTGGTGGAAGTGAGCGTGGCCCTGCGGACACCTTGACCTTGGACCTGTGGGCTCCAGAACTGCAAAAGAATAAATACTTTTGTTGTTTTAACTGCCACATTTGTGACCATTGATTAGAGCAGCCACAGGAAACTAATATCTCGAACCTCTGACAGTGGAACCAGACCGTTGTTGATAAGGGTAGAAAAGGAGGGTCAGCTCTCCCATCTCACGGAGAAGCCAAGCGACAGGTTTTGACACTATTTTCCAAAAGAAAATAGAAAGAAAAAAGAATCAGCAACAGATTTTTAACAGAAGAGCTCATCTGAACACACGGCCTAACTTTTTTGTCCTCCGCACACAGATCTCTGTGAAGCCGGCCAGGACCCATGGTCCCTGGTCACACTCTGGGCTTCTCTGCTTCCCCCGGGAAGAAAGAGTCATGGCCATCCGAGTTTCACCTTCCATGGAGGGGCCTTCCCGAGAACCCACCACAATGAACACTCAGTAAATGTTCACTAAATAGAAAAGTATTTCTTTTTATCCATTCAGGCCAGGCTGCTGACACAGCAAAAAAGAGTGCTCAGAATGGAGGGTTGGGCTTCCTCTGGTCTGCAGTTCCCCCGAAAGTCCTCACCCTGAGCAGGGAGTGGAGAGCAGCCTGTCGCACGGTGAAGTGCTTTGGGACTAACGCAGGCAAGTCCTTCTGCTGCGCTGTCCTCCTTCTGAGTGAATTCCAGAGAGTGTGGAATCTATACGCATGGTGATGAAAGCGAGTGTGCAGGAGCGCAGCGCGGGAAGAATGGGAGGAAGAGCAAGCTTTTACTTCTGAGGAAACAGGAGGATCCAAACTGAGGCGATAGAGCGAAGGGCAGAACAGGAATCGAACTTTTTCTAAAGTGAGATGATCTCGTCTTCTGAAAGACGTCACAACATCCCAGGATGCAGCAGTCTTAGCAAATGCAAGGAAATCTGTTCCAGGCCCCAGCAGGGGGAGAGTTGGGTCCTGGTGGTGGGTGGGCCCCTGCTAAGGTGCAGAATAGGGGCAGAGGCAGACTTGACGCCGATGAGGGGAGTAGGTCTGCGGGATCCCTGACTCAGGGAAGAGATGAGCCAGAGTGCTTTCTCACATACCGAAGGGCTCCTGTTGATTCAGGAGGAGGCACCACCAGAAAAGGCCTAAAGAATATTTCCAGGAGTTAAGAGGGCAACAAACTGGTGGCATTTCCAGTGTTTCTTCCTTGGCTGAAGGTTGGCACTTGGAAATGAAAGGAAATCAAAAGAAGTGAATATTTGACTTAGTGTTTCTTCAAGCATGGTCAATCAGAAGGTCTCCTGCATCAGAATCTTCCTGTGAAAAATGGAGACACCTAGTTTCCCCGCACTCCTAGATCTACTCAATCAAAATCTCCTCTAATGGCCCAAGAATCTGGCTTTTAAAAGTTCCCCAGTAGCCCAGCTGGTGTGGCTCAGTGGATTGAGCGCGGGCTGGGAACCAGAGGGTCCCGGTTCGATTCCCAGTCGGGGCACATGCCTGGGTTGCGGGCCGGGTCCCCGGTGGGGGCCATGTGGGAGGCAACCATACATTGTTCTTTCTCCCTCCCTTCTCCTCTCTCTGAAAATAAATAAATAAAATCTTTAAAAAAAAAAAAAAAAAAAAGTTCCCCAGTAATTCTTATGGAGACTAAAGACCAAGAACCACTGACCTAGGTATTGCCAAAGAACAGGCTTTGGCTCTCTGGATTGTAATCTAAAATGCCAGATGAATGCACCGTTGAATCCAGATGGAGTACATTTCAACAAGAGCTGAGAAGACTGTTTGTCTGGAAATTGGCTTTAAGTGGAAAAAGACAGACTTGAGAGGAGTGGGGAGGAGGTGAGGGAGATAACTTCAGCTAAAAACTGCAGAACCAGTAGGGCAAGAGAAGAACAACGGCAGCAGTGTGAAGTGCCTCTGCAGCTGGACAACCTGGACTCAATCCTTAGCTCTCTTTACCAACAAGCTGTATGGTCTTGGGCAAGTTACCTTACCTTCCTGGGCCTCAGTTTTCTTATCTGTAAAATGGGGACAATAAGAATATCTTCCTCACAGAATAAGTGCTTTTGATCTGGAGTCAGACGTGCTACCATTGCACCACGAGGTCCCCTATTTTTGATGGTTAACTCTATGTGGAATTGACTGAGCTAAAAGGCGCTCAGAGAGCTGGTAAAACATTATTTCTGGGTGTGTCTGTGAGGGTGTTTCTAAAAGAGATCAGCATTTGAATCAGTAGATTGAATAAAAATCACCCTCACTCATGCAGGTGGGCACCATCCAGTCTATGGAGGGCCTGAATAGATTGAGTAGAATAAAACAGAGGAAGGGAGAATTTGCTTTTTGCTTGAGCTGGGACATCCATCCCTCTTCTGCCCTCAGACACTACTGGTGCTCCTGGTTTCTGGACCTTCAAACTCAGGCCAGGACTTACACCATCAGCGACCGCTTCCCCCCTCCACCCTGCCCTGCCCTGGTTCTCGGGCCTTTGGGTAGGGACTGAGACTGTACCACCAGCTTTTCGGGGTGTCCGGCTTGCACATGGATCATGACTATTCTCAGCCTCCATAATCGCAAGAGCCAATCCCTTGTAATAAACCTATGTATTTATATATATCCTATTGGTTCTGTTTCGCTGGAGAAATCTCAGTAATAGTGCTTTACATTCATAATATTTGCCTGGTGCACAGTGAGCATTCAATAAATATTAGATGTTATTATTAGTATAATATTGTTATTGAAATCTGTAACAAGTATTTCATAGAATTAAAACTTTAGAAATAGAGGGGGGAGGGGAGTGGAGAGGATGCAAATAACTGTAATTGAACAACAATAAAGTAATTAAAAAAAACTTTAGAAATAAAGCCACAAATATTTACAGTCTCTGCTAACTGTAAAAATGTTGTAACTTTAGAACATTCAGGCTGCTAGAACAAAATAATACAGAGTGTGTGGTTTACAAACAACATTTACTTCTCGTGGTTCTGGAGGCTGGAAGTCTGAGGACAGGATGCTGGCATGGCTGAGTGAGGTCTCTCTTCCAGGTTGCAGACCTCACATTGTGTCCTCACAAGTGGAAGTGGGCTAGGACTAGCTCCGGAGCCTTTTATAAGGCACTGTCCCGTTCATGAGGCTTTCAACCTCACGGCTTAAGTGTCTCCCAAAGGCCCTACCTACTAACACTATCGCCTTTAGGGGTTGGGATTTCAACATATGAATTTGAGGGGCCAGAAACATTCACATTATCACAGCAGCATTTGAGATTTTAACAGAAGGGGTATTATACAAATAAAAAAAAAAAAAAACAAAAAACAATGAAACATATCCCTAGTTCAAAGAAGCATAATGACCAGAAGGCAGGAGAGAGTCCTGCAGGTCAAGAAAATATACCTCTATGTGGAAATCCTCATGCAAGGAAAGCTCTAGGCATATTAAAAGATAAGGAAAAATGGAGATGGTGATTCTAATGCAAGGGCCAGCTGAGGTGGTAAGGAGAGACTTCCACTCTCTGGACACTGGGGAAGTTGCGTGAGCTCAAAGACCAGCATCTGGTAACGTCTTGACTTATCTTAGGAACAATCTCATCTCTCAGAAGCTGCAGTAAGAAAGAAGGGACCTGCTGCATGGGACGTAATCCTGATCAACAAGAACTGGCTGGAGAAGCAAGTGCGGAAGGGAAGCCTGGCAGACCATCTTCTGGTTGGATGCTGGCCATGGTGATGGCCGGTTTTCAAGACCCACACCCTGTGATTTCCACAACGTGCTCTATTAACCAGGCTCCCCGTGCCCAGCAAACCCACTTGATTCCTTGATCCTGGTAAATCCCCACCCTTTCCAAGAGCTTTCTTTCTATGGAATCAGGTGAAGACGACCTCTTGAGAAAAGCAGGACTGAGCCGGAAGTCCCGCTGAGACAACAGGACAAAGCATGCTCGCACTTTCCACCCAGAGTCACAGTACTTCACAACTGCTCTTCTCTTGCCCAATCAATGCCCAATGTTGGGTCCAGAAATCAGATCCTATTGACACCAACATTTAAGAACACCTTTGTCTTCAAGGTGATCCCCTTCCTTGGCTCTGAGGTCAATCTTTACTCATATTCATTCAAGCCTCTTAGTGGTTTTAGAACTGGGTACTTCTCAGCGTATCCTCAGTTTGTTACCCTCAGCATGTAAGATAATGGCGGGAGGGATTTAAAAAAGTATACCAAATGGCTGCTATAGTCCCAATGTCTGTATCTAGTGACAAGGCTTTTGTTGATAGTGACAGTTAAATTTTCCTACTACTCATTCCATCTTCCTCTTACCCTCTGACAGCATGAAGGCCGGGCAGATCTGAGTTCTTGCTAGTCTTGTCTTTATCAAATTGGTGCTGTTTTCCTTGACAAGGACTGCTGGGCAAAAGTCATAGGGGTACTCCCATGAATCTTCTGGGTTCCAGATATAGTCCTCCTCACCCCCACTGGGTGGCGGCAACTCAAGTTTTCCCTGGTAAACAAGACCAATCATCCTATTGGGTACAATTGCCTCCTTCTCTTCCTGTTGGTTCAGTGGCATGAGGAACCCTGAAAGGTAATGGGGCAGTCTCAGATTCCAATTCACTAGAGTCGTACCCTTATTTCTCTTGGGCACTTGGACTTCCAAAAAGACTGAGGCCAAGGTCATGGAGATGAGAAATAGAAATCCTTTAAATGGGTTAGTCAGTGTGATAGTGAGAGGGAGCACTCCCACCTCTACTCCTTGGTTCCCAAATCCATGAATTCTGGCTATGGCGGAAATGGTACCACACACGGGCCTCTAAGGCATATAAAGCATTGTAGAACAACACCCACACTTCTCAAGATGTTGTCTCCAATTTACGCCATAACTAGTCTTTAGCAGGTCATTCTACCTATCAAGCCAGCTGCTTCTGGGTGATGGAACACATGGTATAACTTCTATCTCCTTGGTCAAAGTGATATTGGGTGCTATCCCATGGTGATGGGTAAGTCCATCCATAAGTCCACAAATGGTGGTACTATCAGAAGCCCTGAGTTCAGGGAAGGCAAATCCATTGCAGAACATGTATATTTCCCTGTTGAGGACAAAGCACTGTACCCTCCATGTTGGGAGGGGTTAAATATAGTCGACTAGCTACCCAGTGAGACTAGCTACTACACATATCCCAGGAGAGTATGTCAGTCAGGGGCTCCTCACTCTTACCTTGAATCCTTCAAAGCTGCCTTAGAGGCCTCTGATTCTCTGTGCCTTTTTTAATTGTATACTCAACTTGTATTTCTTTTTCCCTAAATATGCTTACTGGGACAGTAAGAAATCAAAAACTCTTTGTAATCACTATTGTTGTCATAGTGACTTAAGTGCCACAAATACTTGGTCTTCCAATTCCTGCCTTCTACCTGCATATCATTTCTTCATGTCACTGGTGATAATTTGAATAATTGTGATAACATTGCGCATCACAGATTATGTCCTATTCTTCCCTAGCAAAGAGGTTATCCATGTCCTCATTGACTATATGACCAACACAACCCCAGAATCCAAGTTTTAAAACTTTGTTTTGAAATAATCATAGATTCACAGGAAATTACAAATGAACAGGAAAGTCCTATGCACCCTTCTTCCAATGCTAACATTTTAAACAATTATAGAACTATAACAAAATCAACAAATGGCATTAGTACAACTTAAAGCTTTAAAAAAAAGCATTTTGATTATGCTATTACGGTTGTCCCATTTCCCTTTCCCTTTATTCCCCTCCACCCTGGACACCCCCTCCCACCCACATTCCCTCCCTTTAGTTCAGGTCTATAGCTCATACATATAAATTCTTTGGTTTCTCCATTTGCTATAGTATTCTTAACTTCTCCCTGTCTGTTTTCTACCTACCATTTATGCTTCTTACTCCTTGTACCTTTTCCCCCATTCTCCCTCTTCCCTGTCCCACAGATAACTAACTCTCTCCATGTGATCTTCATTTCTGTGATTCTGTTCATATTCTAGTTGTTTGCTTAGTTGTTTTTTTTTTTTTTAGGTTCTGTTGTTGATAGTTGTGTTTGTTATCATTTTACTGTTCATATTTTTTTATTATCTTCTTTCTCTTAGAAAAGTTTCCTTAACATTTCATATAATAAGGGCTCGGTGGTGATGAACTCCTTTAACTTGACCTTATCTGGGAAGCACTTTATCTGCCCTTCCATTCTAAATGACAGCTTTGCTGGATAGAGTATTCTTGGATGTAGGTCCTTGCCTTTCATGACTTGGAATACTTCTTTACAGCCCCTTCTTGCCTGCAAGGTTTCTTTTGAGGAATCAGCTGATAGTGTTATGGGGACTCCTTTGTAGGCAACTGTCTCCTTTCCTCTGGCTACTTTTAAGATTTTCTCCTTATCTTTAATCTTGGGTAATGTAATTATGATGTGCCTTGGTGTGTGCTTCCTTGGGTTCAACTTGTTTGGGACTCTCTGAGCTTCCTGGACTTCCTGGAAGTCTATTTCCTTTGCTAGATCAGGGAAGTTCTCCATTTTTTGTTCAAATAAGTTTTTAATCCCTTGGTCTTCCTCTTCTCCTTCTGGCACCCATGACTCAGATATTGAAACATTTAAAGTTGTCCGGGAGATTCCTAAGCCTCTCATTTTTTTTTTTTTTTTTTTGAATTCTTGTTTCTTCATTCTGTTTAGGTTCAGTGTTTGTTTCTTCCTTCTGCTCCACACTGTTGATTTGAGTCCCAGTTTCCTTCCCTTCACTCTTGGTTCTCTGCACATTTCTCTTCATCTCACTTTGCATAGCCTTCACTTTTTCCTCCATTTTGCAACCATATTAAACCAATTCTGTGAGCATCCTGATCACCAGTATTTTGACCTGTGCATCTGATAGGTTGGCTATCTCTTCATAGCTTAGTTCTATTTTTGGAACTTTGATTTGTTCTTTTATTAGGATCATATTTTTGGTCTCAGTGCAGCTGTTATAAGGGGCAGAGCCTTAGATATTTGCCAGGGCAGGGGCAACCCATGTGACTGCATTTTGGCGCTGTATGTTGGGGAGGGTCAGAGAGGGAACAATGCTGATTGCTCAGCTCTCCGCAGGTTTTCAGTCACTTCGTCCACTACCCACCAGCAAATCAGGGCCTTCTGGTGCTGATTCCAGGGTGGGTGAGCTTGTGCACACCCTGTGGGTCTCTCCAATGAACTCTCCTGTGAGGCTGGGAGTTTCTCCCACCGCTGCAACCCCTACAGGTTTTTACTGCCAGAGGTTTTGAGGCTTTATTTCCCTACACTGGAACCCTGGGTTGTGCGGTCTCACTCCCCATTATTCCTGTTTAGGCACACGCAAATGTGGGACCACCCAGTCCGCCAGCCGCTGTCTTGCCCACTCCAGTCTTCCAGCTGCCTTGCCATGTGTCCTCTCTGCCCTGGCTGCCTGCCTCTGCCCCTCCTACCTCTCTGAATGAATGTTTCTTCTTTGACTCCTTGGTTGTCAGACTTCCGTACAGTTAAACTTTCTGGCAGTTCTGGTTATTTTTTGCTTTTAAATTTTTTGTTGTCCTTCTTTCGGTTGTGCAAGGAGGCAAAGTGTATTTACCTATGCCTCCATCTTGGCCAGAAGTCCTCATAAAGCTTTTTTTATTTCACCAGTTTTTTGCACACTCATTTGTGTCTATATAGCACTATGCAATTTTATTATCTGTAGCCTTGCATAACCACCACCATGATCAAGATACTCAACTATACTATCTTGACTTCTCATGTTACCCCTTTTATAGCTCCGCCCTCCTTTCTCCCATTCTTAATCCCTATCAATAATTGATTTGTTCTCCATCTTTATAACCATTATGCCATGATTTCATAATCATGTGGTATATATCCTTTTGAGATAGATTTTTCACTCAGCATAATTTCCCTAGGGTCACCCTAGGGAAATTATGTGTACACCAAGTTCTGTGTACATCAATAGTTTGGTTCTTATTGTTGATAGTATTCCACAATATGGATGTACCACAGTTTAACCATTAACCCACTAAAGGGTATTTCAGCAGTTTCCAGTTTAGGACTATTATAAAACTGTTATGAATATTCATATACGAGTTCTTGTGTAAAAATAAGTCTTCATTTCTCTGGAATAAATGCCCCAAAGTGAAAGTGCTGGTTCATATGTAAGTCCATTTTTAGTTCTGAAAGGATCTGTCAAACAATTTTTTTTTTTTTAATTTTCAGAGAGAGGGGAAGGGAGGGAGACAGAGAGGGAGAGAAAGAGCAATGTATGGTTGCCTCTCACATGGCCCTCATGGGGACCTGGCCTGCAACCCAGGCATGTGCCCTGACTGGGAATCGAACCGGGACCCTCTGGTTCCCAGCCCATGCTCAATCCACTGAGCTACACCAGCCAGGGCGCAAAAGATTTTTTTTTTTTTATTTGGATCTGTCAAACAATTTGAGTGGCTGTGCTATTTTATATTCCCACCAGTGATGTAGGAGTAATCATTTACCCACATCTTTGCCAGCATTTAGTATCATCACTATTTTTCATTTTAGCCATTTTGAAAGTTGTATAGTGATATCTGTGACTTGAATTTGCATTTCTCTAATAACTAATGATGTTGAACATCTTTGCATGTGTTTGGTGATTGATACAACCTCTTTGGTGAAGTGTCATGTCTTTTACTGATTTTCTATTTGGATTTTTTAAAATTTCATTTTATTCTTTATATGTACTTCCTTGTATGTTCTAATGTAAAGCCTTTGCTATTTGACTTGTAAATATTTTAAGCTAATTATAATTTGTCTTTCCATCCTTTTAAGTAGGTCTTTTGCAAAATAAAAGTTTTCACTTTGATAAAATCCAATTCATCCATTTTTTCCTTTTGTGCGTTTGGTGTGAAGTCTAAGAACTTGCCAAGTCCTAAAAGGAAGATCTTCCTTTTCTGAAAGTTTTAATGTTTTGTATTTAATTAAATTCATGATCCATTTTGACTTTTTAAGGTGCAAAAAGTTTAGGTCTAGATTTTTTGCTGATGGATGTCCAGTTGCTCCTACACCACTTGTTGAAAAGACAACTCCTCTTGCATTGAATTGCCTTTGGTTCTTTATTTATTTTTTAAACCATATTTTATTGATTATGCTGTTACAGTTGTCCCACTTTACCCCCTTTTTGTCCCCCACTCCCTTACCCCTCCTTTCCCCACCCTTTAGTTTTGTCCATAGGTCATACACATAAGTCCTTCTGCTCCTGCACTTCCTATACTATTCTTAACCTCCCCCTGTCTGTTGTCTACTTCCCATTTATGCTACTTGTTCTGTGCCCGGTTCCCACCCTCTCCCCCTACCACTCCCCTGTTGATATTCCTCCATACCTCATATAACTCCCTTTAACAATTCATAAAGGCTGGGTGGTGATGAACTTCTTGAACTTGACCTTATCTGAGAAGCACTTTCTCTGCCCTTCCATTCTAAATGAAAACTTTGCTGGATAGAGTATTCCTGGATATAGGTCCTTGCCTTTCATGACTTGGAATACTTCTCTCCAGCCCCTTCTTGCCTGTAAGGTCTCTTTTGAGAAATCAGCTGACAGTCTTCTGGGGATTCCTTTGTAGGTAACTGTCTCTTTTTCTCTTGCTGCTTCTAGGATCCTTTCCTTATTTTTGATCTTGGGTAATGTAATTACGATGTGTCTTGGTGTGTTCCTCTTTGGGTCCAACTTCTTTGGGACTCTCTGAGCTTCCTGGACTTCCTGAAAGTCTATTTCCTTCACCAGCTTTAGGAAATTCTCCATTATTATGTGTTCAAATAAGTTTTCAATTCCTTGGATTTCTTCTTCTCCTTCTGGCAGCCCTATGATCCGTATGTTGGGACGTTTACATATGTCCTGGAGGTTTCTGAGCCCCTCCTCCGTTTTTTTAATTCTTGTTTCTTCATTCTTTTCTGGTTGGATGTTTTTTTCTTTCTGCTGGTCCACTCTGTTGATTTGAGCCCCAGTTTCCTTCTTATCCCTATTGGTTCCCTGCAGATCTCTCCTCATTTGTTCAAGCAATTTCGATAATTTTTCGTTGAATTCTGTGAGCATCCTTATTATGTGAGTTTTAAACTGTGCATCTGCTAGGTTGGCTATCTCTTGGTCAGTTAGCTCTGGAGCTTTGATCTGTTCCTTTCTTTGGGCCATTTTTTTTTTTTCCCTCAGTGTGCCTGTTACCGTAAGGGGGACGGAGCCTTGGGGTTCACCTGGGCAGGGAAACTCATGGTAGTTGTGCTGTGACATAGCCTGTGGGGGTGGGACCTGAGAGTACAATGGCGCCTGCTCCGCTCTCCACACCCACACCGCCTCCTGCAAGCAATCCGAGCCCCTCTGCGCTGGCTCCGGGATCGCTCCAGGGTCGGTGGACGGGCTGCACAGCTCCAATCCCCTGCGGGTCTCCCCAGCGAACTCTCCTGTGAGGTCGGGAGTTCCTCCCGCCACCGACTCCACCCCCACAGGTGCTCTCAATCTGCACCGATGGGTTGTGCCCTGCTTTCTCTCCCGGTTTGTCTGCACACGAATGCGGACCAACCCGGTCCGCCAGTCTCGGCCCCGCTGGGTCTGAATGAGCCGGGCGCTGGCCGCGCTTCGGTAAGGCAGCCCGTCTCTTGGTGTGTTGCAGCCCCGCGGGAACCGCCCCTCCAACCGCGGTCCTGCGTCTGCTCACCCGCTCCCCGCGGGGTCGCCGAGCGCTCTCCCTCCGCCCTGCTCCTCCGGCTCACCAGACTGGATGAATGTATCTTCTTTAATTTCTTGGTTGTTGGACTTCCTCTCAATTCAATTTTCTGTCAGATCTGGCTGTTTTTGGTTGCGTAAATTTCTGATTTTTTTCCTTGTTTGGTTGTGCGAGGCGGCACGGTGCATTCACCTATGCCGCTATCTTAGGAAGTCGCCTTTGGTTCTTTCTAAATAATTAACTGGGTATATTTCTGTCAATCTATATCCAGGTTTTCTATTCCATTCCACTGATATAGGTATCTTTCCCTCTGCCAACACCAGTAGTAAGTCTTAACACTGGAAAGTGATTTCTCCACTTTATTCTTCTTTGTTGATTGTTTTGGCTATTTCAGGACTTTTCTCTTTCCACATAAAACTTTAGAATAAGCTTGGCTATATGTACAAAAAACTTTGCTGGGATTTTGATAGAAATTGCATTAAACCTGTAGAACAATTTAGGAGAATATTACCATCTTTGCTGTCTTAAGTTTTTCAATCCATTAACAAAATAAAATCTCACTTAGGGCTCCCTTAATTTCTTTAATCAGCATTTTAAAAAAAGATTTATTTATTTTTAGAGGGGGAAAGTGAAGGAGAGATGGAGAGAAACATCAATGCATCATTGCCTCTCACACAACCCCACTGGAGACCTGGCTGCAACCCAGGCATGTACCCTGACTGGGAATCGAACTGGTGACCCCCTGGTTGGCAGGCTGGCACTCAGTTCACTGAGCTATACCAGCCAGGGCAGCATTTTATAATTTTCATTACACAGATCCTATACCTGTTTTGGTAGACTTATACCGAAGTAATTTTTTTTTTTGAGCAATTGCAAATGATACTGAATTTTTAAAACTTTTGGTTTCCACTCGTTTGTTGTCAGTATATAGAAAACACAATTGAGTTTTGTGTTAATCCTGTACCTTACTGAACCCATTTGTGAGTTCTTGGGATTTTGTTGTAGATTCATCGGAGTTTTTTGCTTAGAGTTGTTACCTACCTGCAAATAGTTTTATTTCTTCTTTGCAGTATGTCTTTTCTTTTTCCTGGCAATGGTTAGAACATACAGTACTATGCTGAATAGCAGTGGTAAGAGTGGACAACCTTACATTATTCCTGATCTGAGGGAAAGCATTCGCTCTTTTATTAAATATGATGCTAGCTGTATTTTTATTTTTAGTAGATCCTCTTTATGAGACTAAGGAAGTTCCCCTCTATTTTTACTGTACTGAAGAGGTTTTGTTTTTAAAATCATGAATAGGTACTGAATGTTATCAAAACGCCTTTTTTTCTGAATTAACTGATATCATATGGTAGATTACATTGAGTTTCCAATATTGAACCAGCCTTGCAGATCTGGAATCAATCCCTCATAAAATGAGTTGAAAGTAATTCCTCTCCTATTTCCTGGAAGAAATTGTATAAATTAATACTTTGAAGATTTGTAATTCTCCAGTGAAGCTATATGGGTTTGGAGGTACCTTTTTTCTGAGTGTTTTACAAATTTAATTTGTAATTATTCAGGTTTACTCAGGTTCTGTACTTCATCTCGGCTTGGTTTGTGATTTTCAAGGAATTTGCCCATTTCTTCTAAATTGTTGATTTTGAGCATAGTTCCTATTTATTTTTAATAGCTGCAGAATGTTGTAATATTCCTTCATTTTTTTTTAAGATTTTATTTATTTATTATTAGAGAGAGGGGAAGGGAGGGAGACAAAGAGGGAGAGAAACAGCAATGTATGGTTGCCTCTCACATGGCCCTCACTGGGGGGACCTGGCCTGCAACCCAGGCATGTGCCCTGACTGGGACTCGAACCAGGATTCTTTGGTTCCTAGCCTGCGCTCAATCCACTGAGCTACACCAACCAGGGCTTGTATTTCTTCATTCTTTAGTAGTTTGTCTTTTTGTTAGCCTTGCTAAAGCTTTACAGATTAACTAGTTTTATATTTCCTTCATTTTTCTATCATCTTTTCCTTTTTCTAATTTCATTGCTTTCTACTTTTTCTTTCCTTGTTGCTTTGGGTTTACTTCGCTGTTGTCATTTCTTGAGCTATAAATTGACTTTGAGCTATCTTTAATTTTTAAAAAAGATTTTATTTTTAGATAGAAGGGAAGGGAGGGAGAGAGAGAGAAACATCAATGCGTGGTCACCTCTCACATGGCCCCCACTGGGGACCTGGCCTGCAACCCAGGCATGTGCCCTGACTGGGAATTGAAGCCACAACCCTTTCTTTGGTTTGCAGCCTGCGCTCAGTCCACTGAGCTACACCAGCCAGGGCACGAGCTATCTTCTTTTTTAATGTAAGCACTTAGTGCTATAATTTTCCTTCACCATATTTTGAGACTTCATTTATGAAGTGTGCTGGTTAATTTCCAAGTGCCTGATTTTCCTACTGTCATTCTGATTTCTAACTTGGTTTATGATCAAAGAAAAATATTCTGTATGACTGCAATTCTTTAAATGTATGGTTTGTTTTATGACCAGTTTATGATCTGTGTTGATGCATGTTCCATGGGCACTTCAAAACAATGTGCATTTTACTGTTGCTGGGTGTTCAGTTAAATCCTGTTGATTTGATGGTGTTCAGTTCTTTTATTCTCGCTGCTTTTCTCTCGGGCAGTTCTATAAAATGGTGAGGGGAGTTGAAGCCCCCAACTATATCTGGATTTGTCTATCTCTCCTTTTAGCTCTATCAGTTTTTGTTTAATGTATTTTGAATACTACTGTTATCTTCTTGGTGGACTGATCCTTTTATCTTCATGTAATGTCCCTCACTGTCTCTAATAATACATGTTGCTTTGAAATCTAGTATCTAATATTAACATAGCCGGTCTTTTTTTTTTTTTAATTAGTTATCAGCCCTGTTTTGAAGATCAGTTTTCCTAAAACCACTTGCAGTACCAATTATTCTCAGTCTAGGTCCCAATAACAAATATTGTAGATCTCACACTGACATTAGACCTTGAGGAAAGTTTAATGAAAGGACTATTTACAAAGGTACAGAGCTGAAGGGGAACCACAAGTAGTTCAGCACTCGAGGGCTAGTAACAAGTTACTAGTTACTGGAACCCAGAAGAGCATCCTATAAAAAATGCAACCTTGATGGAAACAGTGATCTTTGGCTGAGGAACAAAGCCAGACTGAGGTGATCCCACAGGGAGGCAACCAGGAGAAAGACCTTGACTTCATTTCCTGGGTTCAGTCTCCTGCCCTGGCTCATTGTTCAAACCCAGTCACAAGTAAGTAGGAGATGCAGACCACAGAGATTAGACTCCTGAGGCAGAAAGTAGGATGAAAAATGGAGGAGGGTGGGTCTGGTGGGGCAAATAAAACATATCTTAACAGTTGCCAACCCAAAGGAACCTGAGCTGGTAACTTTTCTTAGATTCCCTCTGTGTTTATAGGACATGAGACCTAGGGAGAGGGTTACCACTACTGAGATCTAAGTCAAACTGGCCACAGTGGGAATACCCAGGACCTAGAAATACTACTTCAGGTGACAGCCAGCACCATGATTCTGTTGCTGAGAAAACTGAAACCAAACAGCCCAGAAAGTACAGAAACTCTAGCAAGTGCAGAGGTCCTAACTACAGACATTAGAAACCACGTAGAGTGCAGAAAAAGCAATTTGGGGTTCTCTACAGGACATGACAGAGGCATTCTGTGCGTGGATATTTAGGGCATGGTCTGGGAAATGACCAGGGATGGGAACCTCCTGGACATCAACCACAAATGAACAAGAAAAATGGCAATATCACATTAGACAAAGGATGAACATGAAACTGTTCTCTTCCATTAGTACCAAAGCAGATGATATGCAAAAGGCACTATGTAAATGTGATTTTCTTAAATACGAAATTTAATCTCAAGTCTCTGCAAATTTTGTTGACAATGGAACAGATTTCAATTCCCTTAGCTCAACATTCAAAGCCATATGTGTTCAAGAGTAACTGTCAAAGTGATTTAAGCATAAGAAAATGTATCAGCTCTCAGAACTGGATAGCCGGTGGTAAGGAGGCTTCCATATTACTGATCCAACAGCAAAAAGATGTCACCCTGGGCCCAGGTATGTACTGTCTCTCTGCTTTACTGGCCACAACACACGTTTCATCCAAAGTCTAGAGAAGCTTGTGGTTGGAGGATGACAGCCAGAAGCACTTTACTGAAGTCATTTATTAGTTCTAGTAGTTTTTTGACAGAGTCTTTAGGGTTGTCTATACATACAGTATCACATCATCTCCAAGTACTGAGAATTTCCTTATTCCTTTTCAACATGGATGCCTTTTTATTTCTTTGTCCTATGTGATTGCTATGACTAGGATTTCTGATGAAAAAAAATTTAAACTTTTAAGTAATTACACTGTTGGCTGTGGTCTTAGTAATATATTCTAACTGTGATATATACATAAATGAGATGCACGTTAAACAATTTTTGACAGTTCAATTCTATCATCCTGATGTCCTTGAGGATTAGAATTCTTGATATAGGACAAAGAAAATCTAGATTTAAGATAGAAGAGGTAAATAAAAACCTAAGAGCCCTGAATTTGTACCAGAAAAATCAGTATCATCATGATACAATTTTTAAAAAAATATTTTATTTATTTTTTAGAGAGGGGAAGGGAGAGAGGGAAAGAAACATCAATGTGTGGTTGCCTCTAGCACACCCCCCACTGGGGAACCTGACCTGCAACCCAGGCATGTGCTCTACACTGGGAATCGAACCAGCAACCGTTTGGTTCACAGGCTGGCACTCAATCCACTGAGCCACACCAGCCAGGGCTCATGATTCATTTTATCTTAAAAACAGAACATACTATTTCCGAGTTCTGTCCACTGAAAAGCAATAACCACAAGAGAGGCAATGGATATCCTAAGTAGTCACTCTTCCTTAAAGAAATGGCTGACTTCAGGGCTGGGGCATGAAGTGTATTAGGTGTCCTACAGTATCTTCGTATACAGAAAGTAAGGAATCTATGAAAATCAGTAGTGTCACATTAAAAGGAACAAGGAATCAAATAAAAAAGGCCAAGTGAGACGATCTGAACATCATATAAGGTTAACACTGTAAAGGTTTTCAATATCAAACATGGTAAATTTACTTCATGAGTTCAATTTAATACTTAAACAGTTCATCACAGTTGGTAGATGCCAATGAAACAACTCATTCTGAAAAAATTGGTAAATAAAAGCATCAAATATTTATCATGTCTTTCTTATACAAACACTGAGTAACTAAATAGCAGATGAGAGCAAATTTCTCTTCTCAGAAGAGTATTCCAGCTTATACATGAAGGAATATAGAATTAAAATACCACCTGTCTGCAAGGCCTAATAAATAAACGCATCAAAGCTTTAAGTATCAATTGTTACTACTATCCCCAAGAAAGCAATCACGTATCTTGTACCTCCTGATCAGAAGTCTACATCACTGTCTGAATCAGTCTTGCCAAAAAGAAAGAAAAAGAACCAAATTCTGGTCAAGTTTGTATATTCAACTACCAATTTATAAGATATACAGAAGACAGAAATATGTTTAAATTACATGTCAGACCTGAAATCAACAAAATCCAGACTGTCGTAAATCTTTCAGCAGTGCTTCTCAATCTATGAAATGAACCAGTTTATTTTTCCTTCTTTTCCCCCTAATTTCCAAACCACCACAGACTTAATACTTTGTAAAATACCAAGAAAATTTATAATAAAAACCACAAAAAACATACAAATCCCAATTTTTTTATTATTAGATTCAACAGACAAAGACCACTGTCGACCTATGATAAAGTTCGTAAACACTCTCAACTTCTGTACTTAAGCCACCACGACAGGCACTAAACAGCTCATGGAGTGGCACCAGATGCAAAGCCCACCACTGAGCAGCAAGCATGGCTTTACAGAACCAAATTATCTCATTTCTTCATCAAATCAATTCCAAGAAGAGAGTATATATACTAAAAATAATTTAAAAGACCTATCAAGCCACTCACAATGTATGGACCTTATCTGGATCTTGATCCAAACACAGTAAAACAAACAGAAATCATTTAAGACAGAAAATCTGAACTGGTTTTTATTTAAATAAAAATACTTTCAGTGGTATTATTGGTTATGTTAAAAAAGAATTCTTCTTTTAGGACTACTTAATGAAACACTTATGGATTAAATGACACGTTAAGATTTACTTTAAAATAATATGAGGTAATAGTATAAAAAATATATATATATTTGACCTTAAGTTGATAATTGTTGAAATTAGGTATCATATATAAGGATAAATAATCCTATTCCTTTTAATATGCTGGACATCTTCCACAATCAAATTAAATATTAAAATAAACATTTAAAACTGTAGAATCTGACTCATACATCTTTTTTTTATATTCAAAAGTAGTTTTGAACAAGCAAACTTCCACAGCATTCTGTGCCAGAAAGGGTCATAAAATCTAAAAACTTTTATAGAGGTGGTATTGAATGCAATCTTTTCTTGCTTTGGGGTCTAGATGATATAACGACAGAAACTTAAAAATAAGCTGCAATTCATTTGTATCCCCCAACCAACAAGTAAGGAGAAACTGCTATGTAAGTAACATTCAATATGTGAAGTGTAAATAATGGAGGAGGATATTATAGGGCTTTCTGGAGGGGAAAAAAAAAAGTCTGGGACAAAATAAAATTGTATGTAAAGAGCATATGTTTATTTTTTGAAAAACAGAAACGCTTTGTGTTTGGAGCCCTATGACAGAAGTCCCTAGTCTCAAGTGCAAAAAGCAGCAGAGAGGGACATTATTTACTATTTAACCAACTATGAATAGCTACCACTAGGATGAACATAAAAATCACCCTTACCACTTTTATGCTTTAGTGGTTCCTTTTATTCTAATTTGGAATCCCAATTTCTAGATAACTAATTTGAAGGAAACAAAAGTTTCACATTTCAGTTCTTAAGATTCAATTCTAAGGTTGATCCAGGTAAGATCTAAGAGGTTTGTAACTTCTCTGGTTTTAAAAGCTTTAGAAACAGATCAGGATAAGATTCTTTTAAAAGCCAGCTTCTTATTTCCTTTACTCTAGCTTGCAGGCACCTTACTCTCCCAACTTTTAATAGCTCTTCTCTCACCTATTACCTCATTTACCCATACAGTCTTAATTAAAACAGACTCTTGGCACTCTCAATCCATCCCCATCCCATTCCTTAGTCTGTAGCACATAAACTTTTCTCAGGCTGAGGCTGTCTGAACGAGTGCACAGGGAGTTCGGTGAGCAACAACAGAAAGCTGCTGCTTTCTCTTCTTTACTCCACTCTTGCTGGCTGTGAGGGAATTCTTGTGCTGTCATGAAAGAGACCTAAAAAAGTTGCTTGTTTCCCACTACTCACCTGCCCTCTATTAACTGGTGCATTCTAATCTTAGAAGACCTAAAAAAAAATGAGATACTTAAATAATTCAAAGTCAGCATGCCTGAAGCATGGCCTAACCTAAAGTTTATAGTATAGGGCTGTGTTCCAGCATTTAACAACCCACTCTATTACTTTTTGCACCCTTATAATTTCTTACAAACATATTAAATAACAATTCAAAAGTTTAAAAATTGATTTTAGTGATGCACAGAGGTAAAGGCTTCTTTGTATTTTCAGGCTAATAGTAAATGACTTCCAAGGAGCTACCTTAAATGTATCTGGCAGAAACTGTAGATATATCTAGAAGCAGAAAAAAGTATCTTCCCAACACATTAAAAAAAAAAAATCAAGTAGAATTTTACTCAAATGTACCTGGGCCAAATATGCCACAAACTAATTTTAGCCAGAAAAGAATGGGAGTTTTAAGAACGCTCTGCCTTCTGCACGGACGCCCAAAGAGAAGGAAAGCACCGGCATGCTCTAACACAGGAAGGACCCCGAACACCCCGCGCCCTCGGGTGTGGTCGCAGAGAAGCAGCCTGTCTGCAACCAGAGGTGAACAAGTCTTCAATAAATCAGCCACAAACACAAGATGGTATTTTAAATATACAGTAGGAACATTTATTGGAACACTTCTAAAAGATATTTCTCCATGCCTGATGATTTGATATAAAAATCAAACCCATCATACTTTCCCCATCAGTCTCTACATCAAGGGCAATCAGAAATTTGTACAACATGAATATTTGCTTCTGAAACAAAAATTACAAAGTAAGTGATAACAAAAATACACAAATCAACTGGACCCTAAACAAATTTCTAACAGTTTTTTTCCCTTTCCCCCAATCACCTAGAGCTTCTTTCTTCAACCTCATTCTGCTCCTTGTCCTTTCTTTGCTTGGCCATGAACTTCTGTTAAAATCAATTTGCAATACAAAATATTTATTAGATGTTGCTTTGCTGTATATACAAATGTAATATATTTTCATTGTATTTACAAATAAAAAGAGCTTGAGCCTATAAAGATTAGAAATACAGTGCCTTACATTAACATTCCTCCCTTCCATTCATCAGTACATCTATTATTAATGATATACCAGGCACTGGGCTTGGTGCCTGGGGACTTTGGTCAAAAAGATAGGTGAGGCCCTTTACCTCACGAAGCTTACATTCTAGGGGGAGAAGAGAAACACAATAAAAAAATAAGGTCATTTTGGGTGGTAGGAAGCCCTATAAAGGAAAAATTAATAAAGTAATTAATTGAGTTAACTCTTTTTTGGGGGAGAAGTCTTTCTTAGGCAAAAGCCTTTCTGAGAAGCTGATATTTAAGTAGAAACCTAAAAGATGAGGAACAACCAGCTATAAACGTGGTACTGGAAAAGGGCAAAGGAATAGAAAGATAAAGGTGCAGAGAGAGCAACAGGGCTTCTATGTAAGAACAATAAACAAAGAAAGCTAGAAAAACTGGAGCATAGCAACTAAGGGTTTGAGTCTAGAATAAAAAAGAGCTACATTCAAATAGAAGGCCTGCCATTAACTAGCTATGTGATTTTGGGATTAGATACTTGGGTTCAGATACTCTTTAAGCCTTTATTTTTTTATTATTATTATTATTTTTTTATTTTTAAAAATATTTTATTTATTTATTTATTTATTTATTTATTTAGAGGAGAAGGGAGGAAGAAAGAGAGGGAGAAACAGCAATGTATGGTTGCCTCTCACATGGTCCTCACTGGAGACCTGGCCCGCAACCCAGGCATGTGCCCTGACTGGGAATCGAACCGGGACCCTTTGGTTCCCAGTCCGTACTCAATCCACTGAGCTACACCAGCCAGGGCATCCTAATTATTTTTTAAAACCTCCCATAGCAAACAGCAAGTACAAGGACCTCTAATTGAAGTCTTCAATGACTGGGTCCTAACAACTTCTTCTTCTTTTTTTTTTCCCAAAAATAGATTTTATTTATTTTTAGAGAGAGGTGAAGGGAGGGAGAAAGAGAGGGAGGGAAACAGCAATGGTTGGTTGTCTCTCACATGGCCCTCACTGGGGACCTGGCCCGCAACCCAGGCATGTGTCCTGACTGGGAATCGAACTGGGACCCTTTGGTTCCCAGCCCGCACTTGATCCGCTGAGCTACACCAGCCAGGGCAGACTCTTTAAGCCTTTATCCTCATCTTTAAAATTGGGATGGCAGAATCTACCTAATAAAGTTGATTGGCGGGGGGGGGGGGGGGG
>PVJI01001986.1:0-93284 GCA_004026765.1 Micronycteris hirsuta | reverse complement strand
CTAGAAAACTGATTGAAATAGTTAAATGGTTCTTTCTGACTAGACAAATCAGAAACTTTAATATGCTATGTGTCCATGACTCTGCAAGAGCATATCAGAATAGTTTACCACACTTACTGAAGTATCACACGGGGTTAGTGATCTGCAGAATCTACTCTGGCAAATGCTGCCAGAGGAGAGAAAAAAGACTAGAAGTTACCAGCAACGTACAATAATAAGAGAGGAATAAGATTCTGAATTTAAGAGAAATCAACTGGCACAAACCTTCAAAAGTTCTCCTAAAGGGAAAGAATGTACATTTTTTGGGATACTTAGGTAGTTTGAGTAAAATACCACCACACCTGAAGATTTTATGAGTTAAGAATAAAAAAAAAATTTACCTCTGTATTTTGCTTATGACGGGTACTCTTGCAGTGATTTGTCATTGCTTTTTCACCTGAGTAGAAGAGGGAACAAATTGGACAGAAAAATCCAGGCTTCGGTACAAGAAAGTCTAAATCTATAGGCAGGAAGAGAGGGGGGAAAGAGAAAGGAGGAAAATGTATAATAATTTATCTGTAGCCATGTTAATTTATCTAAGCTAAGCACAGTATATATTTACATACGAACATAATATACACTACTATATATCTAGGGACCAAGAACAATTAAGCTTTTAATCACAAAAATAAGGTCTTTCTTTTATTTTTAAACAGTTCTATAATATTCCAGATCCTCCAGGAACACATAGAACTCCTTCATAACTACAATTCATTGAAGAAGAAACTCCTAGGGATCTTTTGACATAAATCTCTTTGGAATCTCTGGATTCCAAACATAAAACAGGAATGAGGCAGAATGATGGGCAACTACCTGACTGCCCATCATTCCGACAAACATTCTGGCAAATAAAGAGCCCTCAGACCATCTCAGCTAGCCACAAACAACGTTTTTTAGACAAGCTTTTCAGTGTGTTCTATTTAAATGAAATTTCTTCCTGGCCAAGTGTTAATTCAATTATTATCAAAGCAACAACGAAAGTACCAGGAATAAAAAAAAAGACGTATCCCAGACTTCAAGAGTGCAATCAATAAAAATATCCTTGCCAGGTGAAAACACTGCTTATTAAACTTTACAGAAATACCAATGTATAAAATTGATAATTTCCACTCTAAAATAATCATCTAAGCAAGGTTATTCCATTACTCGTCTAATCAACAGAACCTTTATTATGGTACCGAATTTTTATTTCATATGGATAAGGAAAAAAATGTCATTGTTACTTTACCTTCAGAGACATCAGCTGCTGCTGATTTCCCTAAAGGAGAGTCCTCAATCTTCTTGCGTTTTCGCTCTGGTTCTGAATCCTTAAAGCCAGATTCTTCATCAACTAAAGTCATTAATTTTTTTAAGGAAAAAAAGTTATTCAAAACAGATTTAGACTTTGTAAAGCCAACATTAGCTAGTCCCTTCCTTCAAAGATTAATAATGTGTGGCTCACCTCTCTAAGTAAATCTTCCCTGGTTAACCTCACCTGACTATTCTTCCAAGGTTCTTTGATGTAAGCAATAAATCGGCAGATATTTAACCTTACTGAATAGATTTAAAGGAAAAGGACTAAAGCTAACAGCTGATTGTATTTATAAGTTGTTCCAGAAAGAATTTAAAGGGTAATGAAAGTTGTTCAATTATTACCATCAAGAGTTAACTTGTGTATGTAGTATTGGGTTGGGGAGAGGGGATTAAGGAGAAAAGGACATGAACAGAGAATAATTCTGATGCCCTGCACCAACCAAAACCCAAAATCAAACAAACAGAAACTAAAAACCACCAAAAAACCCCAACTGAACCTAAACTGATGGACTAAGAGCCTTGTTAGACAGAATGAGAACATAAGCAGGAAAACTTCAGATATCCCACACAGCAGTATCTTCACCAATATGTCCCCTAGTGCAAAGGATATAAAGGGAAAGAATAAACAAATGAGACTACATCAAATTAAAAAGCTTCTGCATGGGTAAAGAAACTACCAAAAGAATGAAAAAGGAACCAACTGTATGGGAAAACATATTTGCCAATGATACCTCAGACAAGGGTTTGATCTCCAAAATACATAAAGAACTCACACTCCCACCAGGAAGACAAACAACCCAATTAAAAAATGGAAAAAATGCCCAGCTGGTGTAGCTCAGTGGATTGAGCGTGGGCTGGGAACCAGAGGGTCCCGGTTCGATTCCCAGTCGGGGCACATTCCTGGGTTGCGGGCCAGGTCCCAGTGAGGGCCATGTGAGAGGCAACCATACATTGCTCTTTCTCCCTCCCTTCACCTCTCTTTGAAAATAAATAAAATCTTTAAAAAAAAAAAAAAAAAAAAGGGAAAAGGACACAGACAGACACTTCTCCAAGGAGGACATACAGAGGGCCCATAGACCTATGAAAGAATGCTCAACACCACTAGCCATCAGAGAGATGCAAATTAAAACCACAGGGAGATACCGTTCACACTGGTCAGAATGGCCATCATAAACAAATCAATAAACAAGTGCTAGCGAGGTCATGGAGAGAAGGGAACCCTAGTACACGGCTGGTGGGAATGCAGACTGGTACAGCCACTGTGGGAAACAATATGGAGTTTCCTCAAAAAACTAAAGATGGAACTGCCTTCTGATCCAGCGATCCCACTGCTGGGATTACACCCTAAGAACCTGAAACACCAATTCAAAAGAACCTACGCGCCTCTATGTTCATAGCAGCGTTATTTACAATAGCCAAGTGCTGGAAACAGCCTAAGTGCCCATCAGGAAATGGTACATTTACACAGTGGAATACTACGCAGCAGACAGAAAGAAGGAACTCCTACCTTTTGCAACAGCATGGATGGAACTAGAGAGTATTATGCTAAGTAAAATAAGCCAGGTGGTAAAAGACAAATACCTCACAATCTCACCTGTAAGTGGAACCTAATCAACAAAACAATGAGCAAAATAGAATCAGAGACATGGAAATAAAGAACAAACTGCCAGTGACAGAGGGGAGGTGGGAGGATAATGGAAGAAAGAAGGGGAAGGGGCAAGTCAAGGAACATGTATAAAGGACCCAGGGGCATGGACAATGGGGTGGGGATTGAGTGTGGGAGTGAAGTTAGAGGTGAGGGTAGGCAGGGCAGAGGAGAGCAACAGGAAAAAGTGGAACGACTGTAATTGAACAACAATAAAAATAGAAAGATACTGCCTAAAAATAAATTGTCTATAAAAAGAAAAGAAGGTACAAAGTTTAAAGCCCAGAAGAATAAATAACATGTAAGAAGCACTCCAGACACTGCATAACATGATCTTGGGGAAAGACAAAAACAGAAACTGGTTCTAAGCAACCTCGGCTACCCCTCAGTAGCTGAAACACCTTATACTGCTGCGATGTACTTGACGAACGCTTTCACATAAATATCATTCATTTAGCATCTATCTCATATGAAATTAAGCAAGTCAAATCATTATTATCCCTATTTCTTCACAGATGGAGAAAGAAAAACCAAGAGAGGAAGAAACTGATATGCCCAAGGTTGCATGGCCAGTAAGTGAAAGAGGCTAAAACCAAGACTTGCAACTTCAAGTTCAGTGCTCTCTCTAGGCAACTAGGCTTCCTTTACCAAATCTGAGATTGCTAGGAATTACGGTATCATTACTTATTCTCCTATTCCTGGCATTTTACTGGTCATAAACCCCTTAAGAGTCAATAAAAAAAGGCTATCTCCCTTTTCTTGACTTGATGGTTAAAAGAGCCTCTACTCTCTTCCCCACAAAGTTTTATTCCCTAATCAAAGTAATAAACTTTTTCAAACACACCTACTCCTGAAACTCCAGACACATTTATCTCATAATAACATCAATAATTATATAATAATTTAAAGACAACCCTGACTGGGTAGCTCAGTTGGTTGGAGCATTGTCCCAATACGACAAGGTTGCGAGTTCAATCCCCGGTCAGGGCACATACAGGAGGCAACCAATGAATGCATAGATAAGTGGAACAACGAAATCAATGTTGCTCACTAGCTCTCTCTCAAATCGACAAAATAAATAAATTATAATTTAGATAAAGTTTAAAAATGATCTTAAACTAGAAAACACATCGTCAAACATACTGTGTCTCCATTAACGGAAATAAACTGTCACTGAACAAGTCACCTTCTGCTTTGTGGGGCGACACCCAACCAAGCCACATTGGTCAGGGCTCTATTGTTCATTCTTCAATTAAACCACTAACTATGGCTTGGTATCGAAGAGAGGTTATAAAGAGGAGGCAAAGACAGAGGAGTAGCCATTTGAGAGAGAGCTTCAAGAAAGAGGACATAATCAACAGTAACAAATAATGGAAAGAAATCAAATAAAACTAAGAAAAAATCTTAAACCAAGTTTCACAACAACACAATGGAGGTTCTCTATCAACACCAATTCAGAAAGGTCATTCAGAAAAACAATATAAACAGTTTAATGGGAGATGAAGAAGTAAAAATAGGTGTTCTTTCTAAGTGCTTTGCTCTAAAAGAAATGAGAAAAGATGAGAGCTAGAAGAGATTCCAAAGTTAAGGACATGGTTTTTTAAATGGGGAAGACGTGGGAATACTTTATGTGTGAAGAGTCTATATAGGTAAAATACAAGCTAGCTGATGGGAGATGGTATATTTACTCTGGTAAATATGAAATGAAAGCAAGGTTATCCAGGGAACAATAGGTTAGGTGATGCAGAGGGGGGGGAGAAAGGCTTACATTACAGCTAGTTAGGAAATGGGAAAGGAAAGAGGCCTATAACAGACGGAAGACCCAGCTAAGATCAGATTCAATGAACTTTGACTGAATCACAGTTGCTAATTTTTCCTTAGAGAAAACAGAAAAGCAAGAGTGCAAGAAGGGTGCTGCAAAGAGAATGGTACAAGAGCTGTTTAAGTTATCTGGGTAGTTTATTTTTTGCTTTATCTCTCTGAATCAATAAACTTGAGATCTGGAACAGCGTGCTTTGTTACCTACCCCTTTTAGCATTTTTCTATGAATATAATGCACACGACAAACAGTTGCTGTGTGACTAGAGAACTCTCCTTCACTTAGATAATATTCCCTATTTGTTTCAACATAATATTATTAATGTTATTAAAACATCTTAATTCATTGGCTGGCTGCCTAGAAGCATTCAGAAAGCAACAGGTCTGCTCTACAAATAAGACAGAGTTAATAAATGATTTCCACCTGATACTGCAACATGGTCAGAATACACATTTCCACAAATGGATCATTTCCACAAATCTGTCACCTTCTATAACAGGATTGTCTATCATTCTATTATCCCATTTCATTATGTTCTACTATCTCTCTAAATTACAAAGGTAAAAATCTTGATACAGATCTAATCATTATTAAGGCTGACTCCCCCAAACCCCCACCGTATTTCACTGGTTTTCGGTCCCCCCTTCCATCAATCCTGCTTTACCTTCACTAATTTGGTAGGCCTCTTCATCTGGCTCTGGTTCTGCCTCAACAGGTTTGTCCAGTGGTGGCGTTTTCCCAATTCTAACTCTCTTGGTTGGCACTTTAGCTTTAAAAAGAAAGTCTAAGTTATTGCTACGATAAGTATTTAAATTGCTTTTAACTCTGAATGACAATTTTAATATCTTTTTTGCAAACAAGAGAATACTCAAATTTGGAAAGGAAACTTATTTCTGATATAAAATAATTCTATTAAAAAAACATTCAGCATTATTCTTTTATTTTCTGATTTATCTCGTTCCAAACTATGACTTCCCACCTTTCCCTAAGAAGCCTATACATATTTTTCTATTTTGTTCCACAAACTGGTGGGGCCTTCCATAGTATTTTTTATTCTTATGTTGGTTAACTTTTTCAAGATTTCCTTATTGGAAATTATTTTGATCTCCCTCAAGTCTTGAAAGTGAGCTAGCTTCTTATTCTATACCCTCAAAATATTACTTAAAAAATGAAAATAGTACCTTCATAATTTTTCTAAATCTGAAATCTAAGCGAAAAACTGTGAGGCAGCCTGGTATAAACACCCTTCTTAACCAAAGCTGGTTTTCCCAATAATGCAAATGTACCATTTTCATTCCAGTTCTAATTTAGGTACTCTAGTTTGGTTTTCGGATTTGTCATCTTTTCCTGAGGTACAATAACTTAGGGCAAGGTCTACTGTGTAACTAACAGAAATTTGTGACAGTTGTATACATTTCTTTGGAAAATATCACTGGCCATAACTATTTGTTAGCTTCTTGTATCAACACAGTGAAAGTATTAGTAATGTTGCATATATTAAATATAAACTAAATTAAAATTTAAAACATTTAAAAAATTTTAAATGTAATACCCTCATAAAAAAAGAAAAAACATTTCTTCTAAGTATCTACCTGCTAAGTGCCTTTCAATCATGGTTTTCAGATCTTCTTCCAAAACATTCTCACTTATTGGAACCCCTTGGGACAAGGCTTCAAATTTTGTCTTCCTTGTGTCCACGGCTCTCTTTTTCCTCTCCCCTCTCTTATCTGTAGGATGGTCATTTTTGCTTTGTGGTAACTCAACCTTTAAATCATCTCCATCTTCCTCCTCTCCAACTTCATCTACAGTAACAAAATTGAGCTCTTCTTTAAGGCTGTTAAAATCTGCCAGAGAGTCTTCGTCCTCTTCAGTTACTTCATCCAAAGTCACTAAGTGCAGATCACTGCTGTCATCCTGTATTTCATCTACAGTAACTAGAGTAGAAGGATCTTCAGGCATCTGAGAAGAAATAAATCCAATGGAATCCCTTCCAGTATTTCCCTCATTTCCTTTAGTATTTAAAGTGGCAAAACTGAAGTCTGCTGACTCATTTAAAGGTAGCTCTTCTACTTCTCCAATTTCATCCACAGTTACCAAGCGTTCCTGTTTCAGAAGATCTTGCTCTTCAGCCACTGACAACACAGTAACATCTTTAGGTTCACTGTGGGAAATGCAATCATCCTGATCTATTAACTCATCTAATGTAAGAAGTGAATTTGAATTCTTTACCATTTCTTCCATATTTATTTCTTCTTCATCAATTACTTCATCTACAGTGACTAGAGCTTGTGCTAGATGTGCAGCTGCATCTTCCTCTTCTCCAATCTCATCTAATGTTACAAAAGATAATTCTCCCTCAACGACATGAGGGACAGAAGTTTTCCCCTTCTTCTTCTTTAAATTAAGTTCAGAGGAAGGGATATTTTTAAAAGCTTCTTTCCTTTTTCCCTTTAGTGGATTCTGCTTGGCTTGTAAAGGATTCACTTCTTCTATAACCTCATCCACAGTAACAAATTCATCCAAATTAAATGGAAATAGTGGTTCCTGTTGGAAAAGTATTTAAAAAAAAAAATCACAGAATTGTGAATAACTACTGATTAAGTGGCCAGGTTTCAAACTGTCCCAGTAAATATGCATGAAGTATCATTTGTGAGAATTTCGGTGCAGAGAAGTTTCCTAAAGGCTAAAATTAGTTATTTTTAGAAGCCCCTAAAATAAATTAGCTATAATTCACAAAGTAAACAATGCCTAGAGTAAAATCCTAGTAATAACAATCTAATTCCACTTTAACTTAATTTCAATAAGACTAGAATTATTTCCTAAATGATGTACAAGTTTTAAAATATGATATGCACAAAAAGCTACATTTAAAGCATTTACCAAACAATATAATGTGAAGAATTTACTGTTCCATGTTAAAATATTTCAATGTAACTAGGAAGTAGCTACCTAGACTGTTCCATTGACTAATTTACATATATTACACATTTTAAGACACCAAGTTTACATACTGATCAATTTACATGGAAAATTACTAAGACTTAATACTACAAATACTACTACACTTCAAAAAAAATAGTATTTGTAATTTGAAAAATAATGTCAATAACTAAAGAAAATAAATTCCCAATAGGCTTCCTATAGATTTAGTAGGCTATCAACAATCAATTTCTAGTACATATGATAATGACACTTGAATATATACCCAGTAATTTAGGGGGCAGATTCTGTAAGCAGTTGTATTATCAACTGAGTAAGCCAATGGAGCTAACCATATCCTTACTTCTGCTTCATAATACTAACATTTCTTCTTGCCCCAATAATATAGGCCCAAATTCCTCCCCTAAAAGAGGAATTAAAACGACTGAAAAAAATATTCTGTGAATGGTAAAAATCTAAAGTAAACAACCAAATATAAAAAGTAAGGTGTATGTATGGCAGTGTAACTGAGTTCCAGAAAAATAGATCTTAGAGCCCATCCATTTATCAAAATGACATTTTTGGAAGTGCTGCAAAATGAGGGAGAAAGACTCCAGTCAAATGACAGTCTCCTTTACACATACGTTTTTATTCTGTGTTTATAACCTTTCTTGTCAATATGAGATTGAAGGTATTTTCCTATTGTAATTCTTTCTGTCCCTGGGTAACTTCTTGCCGCATACCAAGAACACAACAAGCCTAGTTCAAGATCAAAAACAAACTGGTGGTAAGGTCCAAAGAAAATAAAACATCTCATTCTCATCATTTGCTCTATAGCAATCTAATTAGTATGAGAGACACAAGTTATAATGTAGATGAACTCTTTTATGAATGGATGAAACAGAACGGTTTGTGTTAATAAACTGTTTCTCACCTCTTTAGATTTGGAACTTCTACCAGTGGTGCTTTTAGGATTCTTAGTGTTTTGCCCAACCAAAGTCTGAAATATTAAGTAAAAAAATATAGAAAAAAAAAAAAAAAAGAATTTACAACTAGGTTATTAATGTTCTTATAAAAGAGGGAGAGAGAATTCAAACAACATTATCCAAACACATTCAGTTATGCCAGCGATTTTCAACCGGTGTGCCACTGCACACTGGTGTGCTGTAAGAATTTTTAAAACATGTAATACCAGACTATTTAGTCAGGGTCACTGACCTCTATCCTGTAGATTATCAAATTAAAAAAAAAAAAAAAAAAAGACAACAGCCAACACAACAATAGCCATCCGGTGTGAATGAATCGAAATTATACCTATTTTTTTTGTCAGATTGGCAAAATATGTATATTTTTGGTGTGCCACATGCAGAATTTAGCAATTAGTTTATGTGATCGGTGCCATAAGATGAAAAAGGTTGAAAATCGCTGAGTTATGCTAATATGTAACAAGTATACCAAACTAAGTCAGCAGTTATTTAACAGTAAGCATAGTCTGTAAGTTGTGGTTAAATTCAGTTTTACTGACCTTTCCCAACAACGTCTAAGTCGGGCAATCAGTCAGCTGATAAATGAAGCTTCAATTTAGAAGAGAAAATTATTTCCCATTCAGAAGTAGAGTGCTAAATCACCTCCGGAGACTCACTGCAGACTTTATTTTTCAACCACAAAGTTATGTTTCTGACCACATTTTATCCAAATAATGCTTTTCAAACCTGTTAATTATGAACTTGAGCTTATTATTCTAAATGTCTCTTGGTTCAGATCAATGGACTGAGAAAGGAAAATAAATGGGAGCTTGGGAGTGAAGTGAGGAGACAAAGTATAAAACAAGATTACATCTCCTACTCCATAGCTATAATAGGAGAGCTAATCGCTTCAAAAATACACTGAGCCATTCTTCCTACCCTCCTCACCTTATTGTTGCTGTCATCCCGTTTCATGTTGGAAGGTCTAGCCTCTGTTTCCTGAGACTGTTTTGTAATATCCCTGTAATCCAGTTTAGAATCCTTGTCTTGGAGGGCTGAGATCCTTCCACTGCCTCCTCTGGTAATACCGCTCTGAGTAGGTTTGAATTTACTGATGCCTTCAGCCAACCTGGCACTTGGAGATTTGAGACCCGATTCCTTGACTGAAAGTTTCTTTTCAGCATTTATTTGATCTCTGAGTACAGATTTTAGAAAACTTTTCTGGTTTTCAGATTTTGAAGCTGTAGTTTTTGCCTTTGGAGAAGAGATCACACCAGCCTTGATGCTTGATTTACTGCTAGGTGCACTAGATACAGCCAGCACACTAGTTTTATTAGTTTCATCAAGCTTATTGGCCTGACTCACTCCTTTATTTGGGTATGCCTTGATCACAGTGTTTTCTGCAGGTTTTTCTTTCACTGCTACAACAGCCTTTTCCAACTTCTCTGCAACCATCCTAGCGTCATTCTTCTCAGCCTTCTCTGTTCCTATTTGCAGATCTGTTTTGGTTTCCTTAGTATTAAATTCACTCTCCTCCTTTTCATCCATGTTACTTTTTTCAGAAATTCCCTTTTTGCTCATTGTCTTCTCATCCCCAGTGGAAACTCCTGGTACCAAGGCCACAACACAAGTAGATGGCACTATTTCTGAATCAGTTTCATGTTTGTCCACTTCAGCTATAGCTTCTATCATAGCCTGTGTAATCCCAGAAAAAAAGTCTTCTGCTTCAGATGGAGATTCTTCTAGAATTCCTTGGATGTTCCTTTCTTCTATAAATGCACTGTCAGATGTTGCTAATTCTGTTTCAGGATTAATCATTTCTGCCTCTTCCTTCCCAAAGTCACTGGTGTATACCTGCTGATTTAAGACGGACTCCTCTACATTTTCAGTGAATAATTCAATTGTGGTTGGAATGGATGCTACAAGAGGAATTTCCACTTTGACCTCTTCTCCTTGAGTCTCAACTTCCAATGTTTCAATAGCAAAGTCAGAGTCACATAGTGTTTTTTCAGGTTCTTCCTCACAAGACTCTTCTGGTTGCACAGAAGTTCCTGTTTGAAGGTTGGGAATAGTTTCTTCTTCAACCTCACTAGGTCTAACAGAGGGACTATCAGTTGCTGTTTGCACCTCACTTTCATCAACTGGATTGTTTTTCAAGTCAGGGCTAAAAGTATTTAAAAACAAACAAAAAAGAACACAAACAAAAACACAAACAAAAATCAAACTATGATGAGAATTCAACCATCATAAATAATCCTGTTGATGCCAATTGTTAAGACTTCCTGATGCATTAACAATAAGCATTGGGAAATCCAGCCAATCAGCATTAAAACGGTTAAGATGTTTTGATGTAAATAAGGTAAACAATATAAAAATTTCAAAGAAATCCTCCATTGCATTGAAGATTTCTTTTTAGCACAAAGGAAATGGCAAAATTATAACCATTGGTAGGACCCTTGCACTCACTTAAGTTACAACCAATTTTTTTCCCTGTTTTAAGTTTGCATCTGACATTGAAAGGCTGGATGTTAACATCTCAAACTGTTATTAGGTCTTATCTTTTCAACACTGGTTAACTGAAATAATAAAATATGTGTATAGTTCTATAATAAAAATAATAATCCACGCACTGAAATGGAAAATACTGTAAGTGAACCTTACCTAAAAGGAACATGAGTACAAACTGGCAGAAAGAAAAGGCCATACTATTAACCAAGTCACTCCTTTATTTGTTTGTTTGTTTGTTTCTGGATAAGAAAGATTTGTCTTTAATTTCCCCAAAACTATTTATAACTAATACTTAAAACTTTCATTGGAAGTATCTTTTAAATCCTCTCTTGGAGATTTAAAATTAGAGGTGAAACTGATAGAATCACCCTAACATAAATATGTAGTCTTATTATAAAACATGTGCCTTTGGCTATATTATGAGAAGGACTACTTATCATAATAGTTAGAGAATAATTAAAAATTCCAATACATAACTTTAAAATGTTAAGTAAAATTACTCATAAGAAATGGAGGGAGTACAAGTCAAGTATATGTAATTGACCTTATTTCATCCTGGTATTCCCAAATCCAAAGTAAACAAAAGTGTGATTCTGTGATTCAACTACTTTCACTGAGATAGAGACACAGCAGACTATATTAACGCTCCAAAGATCAGACGTAATCTTGAAGAGTAACAAGGAAAATTGAAGCTTCCGAAGAGTGTCCATCCAGCATGTTATCAACACAAATTGAAGTTCAACAAATACATTCACTTAATTACACCAGAAGCAGCAGGTTAGAGGAAGACAGCAGAAAGTGATCATGCCACATCAGTACCTCATAGTAAAGAGTACTGACTTTTTTCCTTTTAAAAAAAGGAGGAAATGAGACAACCCTTATGATACACTTCTCAAGTGGTAGCCATATAACCTTTATTTAATACAAGACAATGTGTATCTGTATCCTCACATGTCAATAATATTTTAGAAGTTTGGAAAAAGTAAGTGCTACCACATGAGGGTCTACGAATTTGAGCCAACAAAATAGTTCTCCCTCTAAAGTTGGTAAGTTTAAACTTCCAAAGGAGAAAACTTTTCTAAGAGATCAGAAAAACACATCTTGAAAAATGTAAAGGCAAAGAGGCTGAGGAACTTAAGTTAAACAGCCAGTAACCACAGGCCTTAACACATATTCTATTAATTTGTATAAGTTACCCTTTGTACCCTGAAAGGGGTTTATAGGTTATTTGAAATAATTCACATCCCTCATATTAAAAAATACCAATGGCTGATTTTCACTGTTGCAGATTTTTAAGACTAATCAAAATAAAACTTGTGGCCAAACACAAATATGACAAAGACAAGAAAAAGATGTGATATCCAGTAACAGCTGTTATGTAAGTATTTTTCAAAATATGAGCTTTCGGTTTTAAATTACAAGAATCATTTCTAATAGTAAAGATTAAATTCAAATTCCTGCCTCATTAGAGAACTGCACATTAACCCTAAAGCCTCTACAAATTAGGGCTATACAAAAATTCCAATATATTGGGCAAGAATAGCAATAAAGAGTTTGATTCCTGGCTCCAGGATATATAAGTCCTTCCCCTTTCAACATATTTGAAGTTTGTCAATTAAAAAAAAGCTATTATCTTTTCTATAAGATGAATTATTACACAGCAGTTCCCATTTCAAACTTACTTGAGAACACAGACCTACTTCGAAAAATGGCTCAATTCCATATTTGTTCTTGTGAGCTGCTTTTTAAAAAATTATAGTGCTTTCTTCATAGAATTCATTTAGCAAAAGTTAAAGTTTTCTGGCTAATATGGTTTTGTAAAAGCCTCAGTGTTCATCCAGTGAGCCTGGAATGTCAGTTTGAAATTTCAAACAAATGAAAAATTATTAACTCTAGAGTGAAACAACCAGTCCCTCAAAAGATAAAAGAAAACAATCATATTCTGAGAAATGGCACAAAAAAGAATTCCAGGAAGTCATTCAGGATTCAGGTATTAATCTCCCACCCTTTGTCCCATTCCCACCCCCATTATACCAGTTTCAAAGTCTTTAGAAAAGGCATACAATAAAAGCTGGGCATGAGAATAAATGTTAACACTATACCATACACTTGATGAGAGACTTTAGACTGAGACTTAACAATACTGAAGATTATTATTTATTTCAGAGGGTCACTGAATACTTCCCAACATTATTAATGAACTGGGGAAAATTTTATCTTGCATCCTTATTGGTAGCCTTAATCATAAGATAAATAATGTTTACATGAAGAGGGAAAAGGGAGATGAGAACAGGAAAGATGTAGAATTATCAATTATTAATATACCCATGTGAGATTTCCTTTAAGTAAAAAGTATATTTAAATACTTTAATTATAAACAAAGGATCATACTCATTATGAATTAGTACCCAAGAGTACTAAAAAAAAAAAAAATCAGTATTTTCTCAGGATCAGTTTACTCCAATAAACAGATGTGAAATATATGGGCTAAATCCCACATTTTTTCTCTAATGTCACATAAGTCAGAAAAAAAGTACACAGTGGGAATTAAAATTCTAGTGCTAAAATTTTTAAAATTAATTTAAGATTAGACAACTATCTCTGAATTCATTAAGAAATATATTTGATTTTAAAAGGTAATTCAAAAGAATAGAGGGGGGAAAAAATGACCCAAACACAGATGATACCTATTCTTGCATACCTGAAAGAAACACTGTCAGATGAAATATACAAAGCAGATTTTTCAAAGAACCTACTTAGTTACCAGCCAGAGTTACTGTGACCAAACTGTAGGCCTACCTTTAATACCACATATGGCATTGTTACTTATTAAGCCCTTTATGGGCTTTTATATCAAACATTGCTGTTAGTATGACTTCTTAGGCATATGAATATAATTGGTATGATAATGTACAACTTAAAAAAGTATGTGCTGACACAAACATTAAACCTATTGCTTAAAGTTACCAATATATTTAAACGTACTCACAACCATCTTTATCATTTAAAACTCTCATTTTATAAAAATTAATTACTGAGAAGAAAAATCGGTAAGACATCCTGTTTTCCTGTTTTTCAGGCATCTTAAAATTAGTGCATCAAATAAAATAATTAAACTTTCCATATTTTAAACACTTTCAAAATGCTCTTTCATACTTACGAGCTCTTAGTACATTGATTCTAACAAATAGGGGTAAGTTAGTATATAAAGAAGGAAAAAGAAATCTTAATCAGTAAATTCCAGTGAAGAGTAGTAAAAGAGAAGTTATTCAGTGATGGGGCAAAGGTGGTGATAAGGGTGGATTCATCAGCATGAAAAAGTGACTAAGAAGACAATACGGTCAAAACAAAGTTGTGAGTCACTAGTTTGTGTAGACTCTGAAGAACAAGCTTTCATCCTCTGAAAATATAAAGCAGTGTACACATTACTTTGTTTTACAAATACCCCTTCCCCACCTTAGTTGTTTTAGCAAAGTATCAAAATGTATAGAGAACAGAATTTTTTTGGTGTCAAAATTCTAAAAGATGATGCAAAAGTTAAAAATTTTACAATTGTGTGTAACTATTTTGGAATAGAAAAAATCTAACAAGAAGAATATAATACTGATCACAGAGTTGAAACATTCGAGAATCTTAAAACATTTCATAAAGTTGTATTTATATATTTAATTCAAACTGTGTTTATACAGTCTCTAAAAAAAAATCAGTAAATACTGAAAGACAAAAACAAACAAACAGAAAAACCACCCTTTGGTCAAAACCAAAAGAAAAAACCCACAACATACATATATACACACACATACAAAAATGAACATGTAAAATATGAAATTTTTGCTACATGTGAGCAATTACTACAAAACACAAAAATGAAATGCACTCATTAACTAAATACCACACGAAAATGTTAGCAAACTTACCTTTCTTTTCCTAGTTCTTGTTCTTTCTCAGCTTGAGCCTGTAACACAATTTCACATTTTATCAGAGGCTATTCTACTGAACTTTAAATATTTAACCCATCAATTCAATGATTTTTAGCTCTTAAAAAATCCAAGCTAAGGCCCAGCTGGTGTAGCTCAGTGGACTGAGCGCGGGCTGGGAACCAGAGGGTCACGGTTCGATTCCCAGTTGGGGCACATGACTGGGTTGCGGGCCAGGTCCCCAGTGAGGGCCATGTGAGAGGCAACCATACATTGCTCTTTCTCTCTTCCTTCTCCTCTCTCTGAAAATAAATAAATAAATCTTAAAAAAGAAAAAAGTGTCTTAAAAAAAAAATCCAAGCTAAAACAAACAAACAAACAAACAAACTATACCTTAAAAAGATATTAAAAGTTAGTTTTCAATGTCCATATAACTATCAGGTCCTAGAATTTTTTTCTCATTAGATAAAGTTAGGTTACAGAGAATAACTGACACACAGCAATTACTGAGAAAAGTTAAGTTTCTTTAGTGTTGACACAAATAAAAAACAAATTTTTAATTTTAAAAGCACAGAAATGCCATCTTTTGCTAAGAATAAAAACATTCAACTTGAAATATCAACATCTTCACTGTGCAATTATTACTAAAAAACAACAACAACAACAACAACAAAAACCCCCACCGAAACAACAAAAAACCTATTTATAAAGGAAACCAGTTGACTTAAAAAGCTTTCTCTCAAAATATCTAGAAGTGGACAAAATTTAAGAATAATCCTTTCAAACACATGTCTGAACCACTAAGAAAGCAATGTTTTGGGGCCCAAAATGGAAGCAGGAATTAAAATTCAGTTTTAATGTATCAAACATGGGTCCAGGCACTTAGGACACATCAGTGAACAAAACAGCAGAAATATATGCCCTTTACAGCTTAGACACGCTAGCTCCTTTCTCTGTAGGAATTGTGCGCTCTGAATTGAGAATTCTCTTTCTTTATTTTTCATCAAATTAAAAACTGAGAATTGTACTTTTAAAAAAATTGAATTATGTGGCCAGAGAGGATTCCTGGTGTGGGTGTTGGAGTCTCAGAGTGAAGGCCTCCTTTACTGGAGTATCTGGTGGTGTATCGAGTCTATAGCGTAATGATTTATAACTAAAATTAAAGATGGCAGTTGATAAACCCCATCCACAGTGTTTCCAAGCAGTTTTCCCACTCATGGGAAAACATTTTGGGGGAGGGACCTCTATATGATAGTAGAGGAAATCTATACCAGATACCTTTATTAGCTAACTTGCTTCTTCATAAATGAATAAAGGAAAAAAAATAAATGTACAAAATGAAAAAGATAAGCATACAAAAACGGCTGTTAAGTATTGCAGAGAATTGAAGAGTTTTAAAAACATCACTAAAGAAAAATTCAACAGGATATAGCATCCACAGAATTGGTATAGGTGCTATTTCCAGAAAAATAGAACATTAAAACTGAAGAAAACAAATAATCACAGAAATGAGGAAAACTTCCCTCAGGTGCATTAACACACTATTCTTTAGATTTACAAATTCCTTGAGTACACATTCTAAGCAAAATATAGGTAGTAAGTCCCAAACCAAGATAAAACCTTGCTCATTGCAGTAGCCCTATAATCCTCCTTGAAGATTCTTGAATCACCAAATGTCCTTAAGGACTTTGCTCTTCTAAAAAAAAAAAAAAAAACCTCACCTCCTTGACATATTCATAGTTATTCCTCTCTAACTTCCTTCAAATCTTTCAAATAACTCTACCTCAGAGGGTCTATCCCTGAGCACTCTAAGATACACATATCCCCATCCATCACTCTCCACAGCACTTTTTACCATGTGACATTATATGTATTTCTTATCTATTTACAGTCCATCTCCTCCACTAAAAAAGCTCCTTGAAGATTAGGACATTGATCTGTTCATCAATGTACTCCAATATGTAAAACAGGGCTGACATAGAAAAAGAATTAGGTAAGTATTTGTTTAATGAATAAATGCTAAAAGCTTTAAGAGAGAACAAAAGTAGAATACACAAAAGTATGACTGGAATCAGCCTTTTCAACAACACTGGTTAGGAAAAACAAAACAAAACAAAAAAAATCTGAGCACAGAATTCTCCACCTAGATAAATCATCAGTGAAATACATAAAGACAAAATAAAGTAATTTTCAAATATGCATGGATTCATATTTCAAAGTTTACTGGCCCACACACACTTTCTGGGGAAAATTTTTTGACAATGTATTCTAGAAAACAGAAAAGTAATCCAAGAGTGTGGAAGATAGAGAACCCAAGAAATAAGAAAAATAACTCAGAAGAGCAATAAAAAGAAAGGCAAAGATATATGGCTGCTTTACAAAGAAAATGACAATACATTTAGAACAGGGAGTCAGAATAATAGCTCTAAGAAGAGAATAGATTCTATTTAACAAATAGTAAGTTATATGACCCGAGTAACATGAAGACAGTCTTCTTTTTTAAACAACAAAAAACAATTCCTAAACTGTATAGGAAAGCCATAATCTAAATACTATAGAAAACAAAAACATAGCATCATTTTGAGAAATGATTGGGAACATAAGAAAGTCACCTCCAAGTGTACAAATTATAGACATGTAGTTTCCTTCTGTATAGAACCACTCTCATTACTATTGAATTCTGTAGCTGGTACTTTCACAATAAACCAAATGGTACCTCCAATTTAATAAGTTGTAAAAGTAAGATTCTGAGTAAGGGTGCGGAAGTAAAGTATCAATTCAGGCAGAGGTTTTCTGCAACTTTCACTTGTTTCATTTTAACTCTTAAGAATTTAGGACAGTATTTAGGACCGTATTTCTGGAAGAAAAATTTCTGTATAGTCAGTGTTTATTTTAATTCTGAACTTAGTTGAACAAAGCAAAACCTTAAAAATAGATCAAAAACAAAATTTTAAAAATACAATGTTCTATTGAGAAAAAAGGACTAAAAACTTCAAAAATTTTTTTCCTGAAATTATCAGTTTACACAATTCCCTCAACTTGTGTTTCTATCAGTATCAGTATATATCACGATGCATTTACTTTCAGGTGCTCTATTTAACTTGGTTTTAAAGTGAATTTTTACTTTCTTGAGCTAGCACAAGATTTCTGGCAGATTAAGAAACAGAAAACATACAGTAACCAAATTTAAGCCCTATTGTCTACCTGCTGCTACTGAGATACAATGAGGCTACTAGAAAGAGAAAACATGAGTTTGAATTCCATTCTTTCAAAGGTGGACTATCCATAGTTTCCATACATGTACTATTACTGTATAAGCCAAGAACCCGTAAAATCTTATTTCTTATACAAGAAGAGTTTATAATAAATATAATTTAAACAAATAAAAGAATAAATAATAAACAAACTACCAGGACAGAACCGAAATGAATTCCAAATAGTCTTTACATTTGGAGATAACCATATTACATATATGGAATCACTCTATACATACATCCAAAATAAGTTTTATGCTACATTTTTCAAAATTACCTCAATTTATTCTCAAATTTATGTTGTTCCATAAAACATAAAAATTGGAATTGTGATTGTGAAACAAATTTTTAAATGAAAGAATCTAAACTCTGAATCAGTTTGATTATTGCACAAAAATAATTCTTGAAATTACCTTCAGTGTGTATCATCTAATTTTGGGAGAATGACCTTTATGCTTTCTTCATTTTCTAACAGCACAAAAATTGATACAAAGAAATCTTACCTCCAATGAGTCTACCTTTGGAGATAATGTGCAGGTCAGTACATGGTCACCAATGTTCTGTGGATTTTGTTTTAGAAAGTTGTACATTGACTGAGCAGATTCAGGACAATCAAACTGAAGAATTGCCTTTGGAGAAGATAAAAAAAAGTATGAATAGCTCCTAAAAAAATTAAAAATAGAATTATCCTATGACCCCAGCAATTCCACTATTTGATATATACCCAAAAGGACTGAAAGCAGGGAATTGCACAGATATTTGTACATCCAAGTCCATACCAGCATTACTCACAACAGCCAAAAGCTAACAGTAACTCAAGTGTCCATCTACAAAGTGTGTTATATGCATGCAATGGAATATTATTCAGCCTTAAAAAGGAAATTCTGATATATGCTACAACACATGGTGGAAGACAATATGCTAAGTGAAATAAGCCAGTCACAAAAGAACAAATACTGTATGATTCAACTTATAGGAAGTACCAAGAGTAGTCAAATTCCTAGAGACAGATTACAGAATGGCAGAATGGTGGTTGCCAGGGCCTAGGAAGAGGGAGAGCGGGGAGTTACTGTTTACTGGACAGTTTTTCAGTTTCGAAAGATGAAGAAAGTTCTGAAGATGGAGAGTGGTAATGACTGCACAACAATGTGAGTATACAATGCCACTGAACTGACACTTAAACATAAATAAGAGGTAAATTTTGTTATATATATTTTACAATAAAAACTGTCATCTCCCTTCCATCCTATACCACTATTTCTAAAGTACCAAACATGTTCTATGCATCAGTTAAAAGCATGTCAAAAAATTAATAATTAGTTGTTGGTCAGTTAGGTACTTTTTTAAAGTAAATATTTCCAACATTCATACCAAATCCTACCTTTCTAGGTAATATAAGGTTGATCAAAATCTACTTTTAATGGGGACACACACACACACACAAGCATTTTTTGGACTATAAGACGCATAGGACCATAAGACGCACCTAGGTTTTAAAGGAAAATAGGAAAAAAAATTTGAAGCAAAAAATGTGGTAAAATATTTAATAACATAAATAACATAATATTTCACCAATGTAAATGTAAACAGCCAGGTAAGCTACATTTGGACTATAAGATGCACCCTCATTTCCTCCTCAAATTTGGGGGGAAAAAGTGTGTCTCATAGTCCAAAAAATACAGTGTATATATATGAATTAAATATTAAACACAGAGGAGATAGCTAATGTAAGGAAGTTAATAATTTCTTTTAAGGAAAGAAGCCAAAGCACAGAATTAAGGAATGATCATTTTATACTTCTTTCCCTATACCTAACAAAGAGACCTAACTCTGCGTTTTATGGTTGGAAGGGACTTTAGAAAATAACTGGTAATACCTTTTCGTATTGCAAATGAAGACTAAAAAGGTAAACCAACTTAACCAAGGTACAAATGCAGTTAAAGCCAGATAAACTCACATTAAAACTTACCCCACAAGATAATGCTCTTTGTACTGTATTACCTTTCTCTCTTGGGCAAGTTTTATTTCCCCTTAAAACTAGAAGTTCTCAGGAGAGAGAAATATCATCTCTTCCTTGTCACAGCCCAAAGAAAATACACTGGTCTATCATAATTCTGCTAAGATGCTGAATAATGCTTATAGATGCTTTAGTTCAGAAGCTAAATTAAAAGCTGCAGACCATAAGAATATAGGGTCCACTTTTATATTCTCTATGAACATAGAGCTAAAATAGGAGGGACCTTGTTACCTTGTTTTTATTACTCAAGTATAGATGGTGATCCACTTTCCCAAACTGAAGTCCAACACAAAGTACACACTGAAGTCCATCTTCTGGTAAGTTATCAAGATGTACAAATCGACTGTGTATTTTATCTGTATTTGCCTGTAGTTTTTTTTAAGAGACAGCATAGGAAAATACACACACACAGCTTAAGTTTTAAATGTACAACACAGATTAACAGTAATTTAATTTTTTAGAGGTCAAGAGATGTCCTCACCCAAGACTAAAAAAAAAAAATGACTATATGGGTGAAGATAATGAAGTCATAGGTTTAGATATGAGTTATCAATGAATCAATACATTACACAGGATTATAATTGTCTATCAACGTAGTATTTTCTCCAAACACTCTCAGACAGGTACTAACCTATTTGGCCCTTAATATGGCTCCAATATCTGGAAAATATTTCCTAACAGGGATTACCATCACCCTGATTTCTTGTTTTACCAAGAGAAGACCCATCTAACATCTCTATCACCTCAATATTTTAAAATTAGTACTAAGATTTCCTTTATTCCAGCAGGTGAACACATAAACAACCAATGTTCCTATCAATTAAACAAGCGTAGAAAAGCACTTAATGCAAAACTCACCTCTGGATCATTTTCTTTAATCAAGGCTGTAAATACAGCTTCCTAGAAAACCAAAACAAACAAGGTTGAAGGCGTCAGCTCTTCTTTATTCATATACTTAATTAGTCGAGCTTTATAATAAAAATAAGTTTTATGAATAATCAGTAAGCACTGTTTCATAAAATGAAGAGTCAGCAAAAGTTCTGTTCCTTCCACAATCTTTCCTTCTTCCTAAACAAATTATAAGTTATACAAGTTCCACCCTACCCATATGCCTTAATTTATTCTACTCCCCTAAGTACATTAAAGATTAATACGGTGGTAAAATTTAGTGGAGGACACTCAAATTCACATACAATAAGAGATTTAATTTAGCAGACAGTAAGAATATTCAAATTATAAAACAAAAAGTTAACTAAGCAAAGTAGGGAACGAGGAAGAACAAAGATGCAGGCTAGTAAAAAACAGCAAATGGTGTATTTTGGTGCTGTTGAATTATAGAGGCCAAAAGTGGCATAAGACAAGAAAGAATGTCAAAGCTAATGGAAGGCCTACATGTACAAGAAAGGAACTTTATCTTATGAGGCTACAATTCTTAAACTTATTTCCTCTTCAATACTACTGACATGAATAAAACAATCTCAGCAGTTGCATCACATTGGTTCTCAATAGAAGGCTTTTTGAAATCACATGCATTTCTGCCTTGGGTGCAGCTTGCAGGCGGGACACGCTTGCTCTAGAGATTCTAGTATCTGCCTCATATTTTTTAGCAGTTAGTATGGAGCATAGAAACAATGAAAGTTTTCTAAATCAGTTAAATTTGAATAGATTTGAATTTTATGTCAGCCTCATGACTTTGTGGAAAAAGATGTTCAGGGAGACAAAAATGATGGTAGAGGATACAAAGAACTACTTTAATAGGTTTTAAGAGGTGAGACAAGGTTGAATGGGCTGAACAGGGAACACATTTCAGAAATATTTAGGATTTAAAAGAAAAGACCTAGTGACAAACTGGGATAAATCAGAGACAAAAAATTAAAAGATAACCTGTGGGACTCTGGTTTATATGATAGATAATGGCAGAGAGATAAAGAGTATAAACAGGAGAGACAGTGCTCTACAGATGATAGTTATCTTTTATTCCAACTGAATGTACATAAAGGATAGAATTCCCTCAAAATGAAAGTAACTCTAAAACAACGGGATGGCAGATCATGGAAGGACAGAAAGAAGCTTTCTCAGTGCCTGAGAGAAAATGTTAAAAAGAACCCCACCCCTCTAAAATCCAATAGACTAAAACTAATTTAAAAAATTAATTAAAATGATGGTATTATTTACCTCATCTTTTACACTCATGTTTTCAGGAGCCATACTTATTGAGAGTTGATTTCCATCCACTGATATTGGGAAGCAGGTATAAAATTTTACCATAGAATCGGCAGATTTCCTATTTATTTCTAAAATTGCCTTTTAAAACAGAAATTACAATAAAAAAGTCTTGTCACTTTTTCTTGGAAAAATTTAATACTTAGGAATCAAAGAAAGTGAATAACAGTAAACATTTTTAAGATAAAATATGTATCCCTCAGAAACACGAGGTCAATATAATCAGAATATTACAACCATAAGCAAAAATTAATGAATGAATGAACTCATAGGGCAACACTAAAGAAAAAACAGAGAAGACATTCTAGTCGATGACATTAAGAAAAATCTTATTTATCACTGTATCCTTTTTTTAAAGATTATTTATTTATTTATAGACAGAAGGAAAGCGAGGGAGAAAAAAAGAGAGGGAGAGAACCATCAATATATGGTCGCCTCTCACGCGGCCCCCACTGTAGACCTGGCCCGCAACCCAGGCATGTGCCTTGACCGGGAATCGAACCGGCGACCTTTTGGTTCGCAGCCTGCGCTCAATCCACTGAGCTACACCAGTCAGGGCTATCACTGTATCCTTCGTACTTACAGCAGTGTCTAGCATTTAGCAGACATTTAATGAAAGTTTGTTAATAAATTTAATTATCAATAAAATATAAAAAATATGAGAAATAACAGAACCAAAGAAATGCATAATGATTGCCAAGTTATTTTTAATTGTGTTCGTTTTCATAGATATAAAACTGTAGCTTCATACATTTTGGATTTAAGTTTCATATCTGGGTAAGCAAAGAAGTTAGTTAATGAGGTAAAAATCTTCTATATATAATATTTGCTTATAGTTGTAACTTTTAAAAAACAAATTGTCTTTATGCCATTTGTATTTACTGAAATTTTAAATTCAAGGTTCAACAGAAGTAATGCTTGCCTGAGTGTGGTTGGCATGGTAATAATATAGATGTAATAATTTATAGTTTTAATTTGAACGTTTCACCTAAAATGCCCTATGGTGCTTGAGTGTGATATTATGTTACAGATTATATGCTTATGATTTAAAATTTTTTTTTTAAGATTTTATTTATTTTTTAGAGAGAGGAGAAGGGAGGGAGAAAGAGCAATGTATGGTTGCCTCTCACGTGGCCCTCACTGGGGACCTGGCCTGCAACCCATGCATGTGCCCCGACTGGGAATCGAATCAGGACCCTTTGGTTCCCAGCCCGCACTCAATCCACTGAGCTACACCAGCCGGGCTATGTGCTTATGATTTTATAATAAAAGATTTTGTAATAAAAAGGCATTATTTGTGCCAGATCCTGTATTTTATAGCACAATGTAGACATGAATCCTTTCTCATTATACACAAATACTTATTTCCATTTTGTTTTTATTACGTTAATTGTACAAATATTTAAATGTTTATATAATTGTCTCTAATACTTTCCCAAATATCTAGGAAAGTATTAAATCTCCAAATAGTTAATAATCCTGCTCAATTCTAATCAAAACTGGACATACTATAATCCAGACTTTCTATATTTTTATCTTCTACTTAATAATCTATCTACTTATATATATATTGGCATATGATATAAAGAAAGTATGAATCTGATTACTTGTTCCCAGATTGCACAATTTTATCTAATTTCAATGAATTGTTACATAAAAAATTTTACATTAAAAAATGCATTCCTTTTTATTCTTGACTCTAAACACTACAAATAATCTTTTTGTAACAGCTTTACTGAAATATAATATACATGGCATAAAGTCCACCTGTTTAAGTGTACAATTCAATGGTTTTTAGTATATTTACAAGGTTGTGCAACCACACAAATAACCCAATTTTAATATGAAATGGCATATAACTCATTTGTACTAACCATCCTCTCCTGCCGTTTTTTCAAACACATTGGCTTAGGTTCCCATCAAACATATCCTACACTATTCTCAAAGATTGTTAATGATCATTAACTCTTTTCTATCGTAAAACACCACTCTAATGGTGTCATTTCCACTAAACATTCCTGAAGTCTATCTTACCTTCTATATTTCATTAGTTCATTATTAACAATAAGTGTTTTGTCTTAAAATTACAGAAGTAGTGTGCCCTGGCTGTTATAGCTCAGTGGATTGGGTGTGGGCCTGCGAACCAAAGGGTTGCTGGTTTGATTCCCAGTCAGGGCACATGCCTGGGTTGCAGGCCAGGTTCCCAGCAGGGGACACATGCATGGCAACCACACATTAATGTTTCTCTCCCTCTCTTTCTCCCTCCCTTCCCTTCTCTCTAAAAAGAAAGAAATAAAATCTTAAAAAAAAAAAAATTACAAAAGTAGTATATACTTATCAATGAACACTTAAAGTATACAAATAAACCTAAGTTGTTCTAAGTACTGATTACATCATTAGTCTTAGTAATGATACTCCCATTTGAGTATCATTGGTGAAATAGCAGAAATACTAGTAAAAAAGTGCTCTACAAAATTTTATGAATTATTAAAAAACCTGGATTAACCAAAAAAGGTTAAATTTTCTATTAGACGAAAAATCTGAGCAAACCTTTGACGCGTTAGTAAGCCGTTCATCCCCATCATTAAAACTATGTCTCATCAGAACAATTCAAGGTAAGATATATCTGTTTTCTATTTTAAAAATTCCTTAGCTATAACAGCTTATTTTGAGGTACTGATTTTAAACCTTTATTTTGTGAACTTAGTATTATTCAAAATGTGCTTGCAGAGAAGAACAGCTATTATCAACTCTTACCTTTTTATGAGATGATAAAATCAAAATATCCTTTGTATCACCAAATGGTTTTACTAGGTTGTAAACTTCTTCTATAGAATATCCTTTATTTGGCAAATTAGAAATAAGTACCACACACATTTCCTCTGTTTCCTTCAAAACAAATTTAAGAATTAACATTAAAATTTCTTTAACTGCTTTTATATTTACCCAAGCTTACACTGCAGACCATGTTATGTTAGTATTTAAATTGCATTTGATACCAAAACTGATCAATTTGGAAGGCTGGTCTGAACCTCAAACTAAAAACAAGACAAAATATAAATGTCCTCTCTTCAAGTACACGGAGTACTTTCAGCCACACCAACTGCATCTAGTCGAGGCCTTTAATTCTCTTTTTCAAGGATTTAAAAACACAAGTCTGCTTGTCTCTGACTATAGCTTCTTACTTTCAGTTACTGTTGCCATTCCTGTGTGTCTTGTGATGCTAACATCCATAAGCTCCATATCAGTGCATATCCTTTAATCTTTTAAAATAACCACTTTTATGCAATATAAAAAAAAAGTTACCTAGTTTCTTAGTATCCTTACCCTGTAACCCAACCTCCGCTACAAAGTACCCCACTACAAAGTAAATATTTTCTTTTCTACATTCTCTTTTCTCAGATCTACTCTATTCTTCAAGATGACTCATCAATTCCATTTTTTTTTCTTAAGTGGATATTGGGGCCATCCCCAAAGGTATACAATAGTAATTTTGGCAACTTTTGACTTTTCTTTCGGAAAAATAAAAAGGTGGGAAGTTATAATGGTCATAAACCGAGAATGATTTTAACCAGTACATCAACTATGTCCATAAATGGCTCCTTCTAAAGTGCTTTAAGTGAATCTAGAATACTCTATTAGTACTTTAAAATATTCTTCCTAAAACAAAATAGGAAGACACACTATTTACTACTACTTGAATGGATCTACTGGTCAAAAGTAAACTTATGCTTAGCACCTTAAAATCTTAACCAATAAAACCTAAATTAATGAGATTTTAATACATTTGCAATGACAGATGTAACCACAGGAAAACCGTAAGTTGAACTTTATGCTCTTCAAATAAAACTGCAAACCCCACTTGCTTCTCTAAAAACACAAAGAACAACTGATATTCTAAATATTAACATATCTCCCATTTGCCTCTAGGGATTTCACAAAATTCAATTGGTTCTACTCAAAAAACGATTCTGGCCTAATGTTTTGTTCTCAGTAAATAGTAATCTTCATAATCATGTACATTTACTGATATTCTGTCCCTAAGTTTTTGAGACTTACTTTGCAGCTCAAGATTTTTGAGCTCAAACCATATTTTGAAAGTCAAAAATAATTGGGATTTTTCCACCATGCCAAATCCTGTACTTTTTTTAGGTGGGTTTATAATAAACACAAGTTGCATCAAATTTCTCAAGCTTTAAAAAAATTAAAAAAATATATAAAAACTAACCTTGTTAATTGTTTCATTTTCTGTGACCACCAAAGCAGCTTCTTAAGGTACAAAATAAAATAAGAATTTATAGATATATTTATTTATCAAGATCTTACAATGTATTAATATAGTAACCACATGAAAATGTACACAACTGACAAAAGAGTAGAGAATTTAAGTAAGAAATAGCTACAGAAGTAACAATGGCTTTTAAATGCTTATTTTATTTGAAGAAAAATATTTCAGAATAATCAAGAGACAGGGTGAAGATCTGAATCATAAGTCTTAATTTCACCTAGGTATGACTCTGGTATTTAAAAATATACATATATACATATACACATGACACACAAAATTAATCCTTTATTTTTCTTAAATTTTTATTTTCTATCTTTGACATATGAGAACAAAATAAAATTTCTATTGGCCTACCTGAAATAGCTTCTTTAGCATTGTTTTCAGTGGCTTTGACGTCCATACTGGTCTTTATTTCAGAGTTTTCTGCATGAAATAGTCTGCTTTAATAGTCTAAAAAACCACACTAATCCAATTAAACTAATGCATCTAAACAGAAACTTATGCTAATTTATTTTGTCACTTCAACTCTCCTTAGGATAATCTGATTTAAGTCAAAGTAATACAAGTTTCTCTTTGAAAATAAAACAATCTCTTTGAAGATATTTAAGCAATAATTTCAAAATATCCTTAAATGTACAACAAGAGGATCTAAAGGAAAAAAGCATTAAATGACAGCATCTCAAGGTTACCTGGTACAGCCACAGGTTTAATGGCATCTTTGTTTTTGACACTGCCAGGTTTTTTGGCTTCTAGAGACTTCTTTCCACTGGATTTTGCTGTCAAAAGCAAAATTGAACCATTATTCTAAAGGTCTGTTTGGTCATTTACTATGTTTCATACGAATATATTAGTAAATAAGCAGTTCAAATTTATTATAAAAGCAGTTCTTTTCTATATATTTATGTCCATTTATTTTCAATATCTGTTTAAAAAGATTAAAAACAAATTTAAACTGAGATATAACTTTTATTGATGGCCATTAATGAGCCACAAATTTAACACTTATGACAGAGCATATTATAATCACACACACACACATCACATTTTATAATTGCTACAAAGGTTCTTTAAAACTACATTAGTCTATTAGAAAAAATACTAATAGTAATACTAAACAGATTGTGTTAGTTTAAACATGTTACATTTATTTAAAACAGTGTTCCATTTCTTTATATATAGAAAAATACACTCATAACATATAAAGAAAAATCTTTACAGTAACAAACATCAGAACTGTACAGCTAGGGAAGGTATATGAAATGACAGCTCTAAAAAATGAGAAAAACACAGAATAAAAAACTTATAGGGGGCAGAGCCAACTGTGATTATAAAGGGTGGAGTAAAAAGTAGGTTTATAGTTGTTCATATGGAAAATAATAAAAAATAATAATATAAGAATAAACTACATTTCTCATGCTTACAACAGTAAACCTATTTTTGCCCCACCCTGTATACCTGTCAAAAATGTTTCAACACAAAAATATGTCTATGATGGTAGATAATGTCAAAGATCAAAACACCAAAAATTTAAAGTACTATGTATTTTAGGTTTTAAATATCAAAGTATCTACTAAACTTTTCAAGATGTTGTTAGATACTACAAATTATATAAGTTTAAAACTTGTTTTTTATTACATTTTATTATATTCTTTAAGGCAGATTAAGAAAACACTTAATAAAACCTCTCCTCCCAAAAGTCTTACCTGTTTTCATTGATCCTTTATTACCTTTAGCAGCTACTGTTACCACAGATTTCACAGAACCTGATTTCCCTAAATCACAAAAGTTGTAGTCAAAATTAGTTTACTTAGTATCAACAATTCCCAAAGAGCCTCACAAAGAAAGAATGTAAGAGCTACAGGCTATGTTTTATTTGAAACGTGAAATGCTATCATCTTTGGGCACACAGGCCATTATTAAAATGTAACAATGATGATGATGTCTTTAGGAAGAAAAACATCACTGAAGTAAGAATCCAACTCTCAATTTGGGTACATAAAAGTAGTATTCAGGCAAGTTTAATTTCTGAATGTGTGGATCAACTTGAAGCAAAATTACTAAATGTAAGGATATAAAAATAGTCCCATGTAGCTTTTAATGGTTCCAAAAGCAATTACATTTAGGGCCTCCTGGCCCATGTTTCCTTGGCTCCCAGTTAACTGAAAAGCATTAAAGAACACCTACATCATGGTCAGGCCACATAAAGATTACTGGATTCATTCCTAGGGGGCTCTATCTGAACAGGACTACTTACATTGCTCTGACTTTTCTTTGTATGTATGTATCTATTTCTATTGCTATTTTCCAAGATGACACTGTTTATAAGACTGTGATCATCAAAGTGTCACAGAAAAGATCACCACAGAGCAAAAACCCTTTCCATTCAGAGAACAGGAAACTTAGCTCTGAAAATAAGGATTTATAACAACTAGTAAGGTAGTATGAGGAAAACGCCCAAATCAGAAGTTAGTAGGTCCAAGTTGAATTCCAAGTTTAACTAGGCATTAAAATGTTTTGTCACACTGCAGTAACCTATGACCAAATGAGCGCTTAAGGTATTTCATTCATTTATCTCAATGTCACTACCGCAAATACCTAAAATTAATATCCAACAGTTGAAAGGGTGGCCAGTGGCTTTAGCATCCATTCACCCAAATCTCCACCAATAACTCACATAAACTTACCATAAAAGTAGTATCAACCTGTTTGCTAAATAAACGCATCTTCAACATAAGCTTTCTAGCCATCCCTGGCCCCCTCAGATATTATAGGAACATTCTGCCTCTGCCACATGTGGTATCTTGCCAGTTCAAGGCTGCTTGCTTCTTTTCCTTTCTACCATTATAGGAAAGAATTTAACACACTGATCTCTATCTACTTAATTATCTGGCATTTAATGGAAGGAAAAATAGGAAGATAATGCCAAGGAAAGAGAAAAAATTAAAATTACTTTAATACCCACAATGACCTTTAAAAACTACAAAGAGAACACAACTTGCAATAAGTTTATCTGGACTATTTTGTAAAAGAAAGTAAACAGAAATAAAAGAGAAAAAGGGAAATATCTCTGATATCCATCATGAGAAATAATTGCCCAGTCAAATTATCTTATTTGGACAATTACTGCAAGGAAACAGCATTATCTTCTGAATCTCCTTCCTCAAAATTTCTAGATGACTATAAATTTCAAAGATCAGTATACACTCAGCACCTGTTATGGCAAATTAAATCCAACGCTACTGCTATATACTTAAATAATTTAAAGTTAACTAATATGTCTAGAATCCTAATAAAAACTATACCTGAAGATTTATTCGCTTTGGCTACAGATGTCTTGGCTTGTCCAGTTTTGGCTACAACAGTAAGAAAAATGTATCAATAACACATTACAAATAACATCATTCAGACTTACAAAAAGAGCTAACCTGGAAATGATAGTGAAAAAACACTGTAAGAAACACCCCGTACTCATCTCTGTATACTCATGGAACTGTAACAATAGGTAAGGACTTACTGATACAACAGCATCGATTAAAATTTTTAACAATTAACATTAAATTGTCCTCCAGAAAGATTGTACCAATTAATATTCCCATTACTAGTACATAAGGATAGGGCTTCCCCATTTCCACACACAGTATGTAAGTTGTTAATCATTCCAATATGAGAAACTGTCACAACAGTTTCTGTTGCTTTAAGTATCAGTAAAGTGGTGTCAACGTTTGTGTGTAATTCATCTCTTTCTGATTTGCCTGTATTTGCCAATTCATCTTTTGAGTTATTGAGGTTTTTATTATTACTTATTAGAACTCTGTATTAGGAAAATTATTTATATCACACAAGTAACAATTTCTTTAAAAAAGCTATACAAAATACTTATTAAAAAATACTTTTATGCAGTCAAATGTCTTCCTGAAGAGGAAAGACTTCCTCTTCTGAAATTTAAAACAGTAAAAACCCCACACTTTTCTTTCAATACTTTAGCAGTTTATGTATAACATTTAATCTTTAATCCACCTGGAGTTTAGTTTGACATTTTAAGTTCTCTACTTTTACAAAGTAGATAGTTAATTTAATGAACAACTAATCTTTTGCCCACTAATCTGAAACTTCTCCATAATGATTTACTGTTATTTCATGCTTGGAGAATATTTCTTTTGTCCTACTGGTCTTCTGTTTACTTATCCAACTTTATGAAACTATTCTGAATCTTTAACTTTATAATGTATTTTAACATCTGTCAGTGCTAGTCCATCCTAATTACTCTTCCTTTGCAGAATTTTCCTGCCTATTCTTTATTTTTTATGTATAAAATATCAGCTTGTCATCAGCTTACATGTTTTTAAAAATCTTATTGGTATTTTACTAGGTTCATAGTACTTATGTTTTAATATACAAAAAAGGCAGATTTTTAATAGTGAGGCTTTCTATCCAAAAATGAACTGTTTTCTCACTTAATTTCTCATTTTATTTTATGCCTCTTAGTAATAAAGCTTTCTTTTCATAGCTTTTATTTTATTATTATAAATGGAATACTTTAAATTACACATAAAGTTATTCTTATTACATAATAAAGCAAATGAAACCTTAATTTAGAGAATTAAGATTGCTAATTATATTTAACATTTCAATATTCTTTTGGATTTTCCATACATATGAGTTTTCCACCATATATACATACACTGTTTGCAAATACTAATGTTGTATCCTACTTTCCAATTTTTATGCCTCTTGACATGGTACACTGGCTAGCAGCTATTACATTTAGAATAATATTTATGTATACTCATAAAAGTGATGAGTATTCCTTGTTTTGTTGCCAATCTTAATGAAAATACTTCCACTGTTTCATTATTAAGCATATATTGGCTTCTGACTTGGTATGTGTATGTTTCTATGTATATGAATAAAAGTATGGATACACAAACACATTATCATATTAAGAAGGTGTTGTCTAAGAATTTTTTTAATGCTTTATCTTTTGCAGCATTTACCTTTCCTTAATATGGTAAACTGAATGAACATATCGCCTAATTTCGAAACATCCTTATAATTCCGACATTATCCCCTCTTGGGCACAGTATGTTATTCCTTTAATGTGCTCCCAGTCACTACGTGCTAATATTTTATTTAAATGTTACATCAATATATTAATAAGTGAGCCCTGGCTGGTGTGGCTCAGTGGATTGAGTGCCAGCCTGTGAACTAAATGGTCACTGGTTGGATTCCCAGTCAGGTCACAAGCCTGGGCTGTGGGCCAGGTCCCTAGTAGGGGGCATGCAAGAGACAACCACACACTGATGTTTCTCTCCCTTTTTCTTTTTGCCTTCCCCTCTCTCTAAAAATGAATTTAAAGAATCTTAAAAAACATATGAGAGACATAATAGGGAGAGATCCCACACACCCTTCACCCAGTTTCATTCTAATGGTAATATTTTGCATATAACTGCAGTATAATATCACAAAGAAACTGATATTAACACAATCTACCATTATTCTGAATTCCCTGGTTTTATTTGCATTAATTAATGTATATTTAGTTTTATGAAATGTTATCCTATACATCTAGATTACTGTGACCTGCAGTCAAGACAGAACATTTCTATCACAAGGATCTGTCCTATTAACCATTTACATCTATGGCCACCTCCCTCCCTCCCCTCCAACCTTTGACAACCACTAATCTGTTCTCTATCTCTAAAATTTTATCATTTCAAGAATATTATATAAATGGAAGCTTACAATATTAATGGGATCAAATTAAAAAACTTCCTAGCATGCCCTGACTGGTATAGCTCAGTGGATTGAACAATGGCCTGCAAACCAAAGGGTTGCCGGTTCAATTCCCAGTCAGGGCACATGTCTGGGTTGCAGGCCATGTCCCCATTAGGGGGCGCATGGAGGCAACCACACACTGATGTTTCACCCTCTCTTTCTCCTTCTCTTCCCCTCTAAAAATAAATTTAAAAAATCTTAAAAAAAACTTCTTAGCATAAATCTTCAAAGGCCCTCTATTAAAGTGATTTCTCTATCCTGTTACTATCTTCTGCCTCTATATATTATCTGTTTACACATTCACATTTAAAACTTCGGACAAAATTTACTGCCCTCCAGAAGTCATCCGCAGTCACCTTCACTAACTGCCAATAACTTTAGTATACTAAATATTGTGAAAAATGATACCCTATGAAATCCAATTTTCCAGTCACCTGAATATTAGTTTTAGTACCAAAACCCCTTCATCTATTCTGAATAGATGCACAGAACACACTACACAACTGCCTTTCCAAAAGAGAACCTAAAACACAATTTAACTTTCTGAATATATTTTATGTCTACCTCATTTTAGCTTTTCTGCCTTGTCCTATACAACCAAGCTGTTTATTTTTTTATTTTTTTTAAAGATTTTATTTTTATTTCTTTTTAGAGAGAGGGGAAGGGAGGGAGACAAAGGAGGAGAGAAACAGCAATGTATGGTTGCCTTTCACATGGCCCTCACGGGGACCTGGCCTGCAACCTAGGCATGTGCCCTGACTGGGAATCGAACCGGGACTGCCTGGTTCCCAGCCCGCGCTCAATCCACTGAGCTACACCAGCCAGGGCCCAAGCTGTTTATTTCTACTAGACTCCAGAGTGTATACTTTGGCAATAACTCCTTTGTCTACACGTTTCCAATCCTAAAATGAGTAAGAAAAAATGTAACCCAGTTTATTAAAATTGTATGAACAATTCATTTAGCCAGATTCATAATAAAGGCCTGAATGCTTTTCCTGTGTGTAAAGAAACAACTTTTGGCATTTGAGTGCAACAGTATTCGTTTAGTCTTTTTTGTTTATTTCAGCTCTTTCAAAAACAAAGGGGAACAGAAAAGCAATCCTAACATACTTTATGTTTTGTCTTGAGGGTTTATTGGGAGAGAATGAAGGGATGTATAGCAAAACTAATGGAAACAGCTATTAACTGTAGAACTATGATAGGTATTCCAGAAGAGGTCTCATAACTACATAGTAGTAACTTGATACAGGGGCCTACTACTAAAGCACAATAAATAAAGTTTCCTAGCATCATCTTGAAAGGAGTTTCTAGTAAATTGACAAAATATACTCATTTGGAGGGGTGTCAAAAGCAACAACTTACTGGCAGAAGCTGAAGTCACAGTTTCAACAGCTTTGGAGCCATCTGTATCTTTTCTATTTAAAAGAAGAAAAATTTAGCAAATTCTAAGTTCTAAACCTTCTAAAGATGCAAAGCTTAAAAGTTTAAAATATTTGAACACTGTACCATTTCAATTGGAATCAGTGTTAAGACATTAAAAATGCAGTTGTAAAAACAAATTTTTTATTTCATATGCACATTTATTCTCACATATGACATCATGGAATCACTTACTTTAAAGTAGATGCAGATGTTTTCTTTGAATCTGCTGTCTTTTTCTTCACTTCTTTGTTCTATGAAGAAAAAATATTTTGAAGAAAAATTTAGCTTCTTTCCCAGTTATAAAAAGCTTTAGAAAATACAAAAAAGCTTAACACCAAAAAAAAAAAATTTTTTTAATCTTCCTACCCTAAAGAATGCATGACCCTTTTCTATTTAGATATAAAGATTTTCTTCAATCTATGATTGCATATGGCATAATTTTATAGTCTACGTTTTACCACTCATCTACATTTTCTTAACATTCTCTTTTAGAAACATTATTTCAAACAGCACTATGACATCTCAGATGAGATCGGGCGCATTCAGGGTGGTATGGCTGTAGACAGTAGCACCATGACATTTCAGATGTCTAACTGCTATCATGCCGATCCAACCTACCACTGTCTTTTGCTTTGATTACTACAATAACCTTGTAATAGTATCTCTGCTTCCGTCCTTGCCCTTTCACTCACCTCCACTCTATTCTCAGTATAGATCTTGCCATTCCTAAGACTTTTATCACTCAGAGAAAGTCAATACTTACAATGGCCTATAAGAGTTCACACCACACATTCCATCCACTCTCTAGCCCAAATCACCACAACACCTCTTCCTACATTTATTTACTTCCAACCCCAAGTATCTTTTATCCTCCTCAAACAAGCTACATACGTGTGGATCTCAAAAATCTTTCGCAGTTGCTCTTTTTTCTCTCTGAAATGCTCTGAACCCAGAGAATGGCTGTTCCCGCACCTCCTCAGGTGTTTGCTCTTTCATAATTGTCTTATTGAAAAAACTGCATAGAGCCTCATTCCCCAATAAGAGTACTTCTATTTCCTTTTTCTGTTATTTTTCTCCATAGCACTTGCTAACACATATAATATGTACACATTTTTAATTTCCTTGTGGTCTTTCTCTCCCTACCCCCTGAAGTGAAATTTGGTGACAACAGGGACTTTGTTTTACTACTATCTCCAATGCCTAAAATTATGCTTGGCAATTAATGAACATTCGGTAAATATATGTTAAAACTCATCAGAACTTCATAGTATTTGTCATATTATTTTCCATTTTCGGGCATCCTTGCTATATTTCCTTTTGTACTATATAAAACTTTATGTCAAGTTACCTCCCTCACACCCCAATGAGCTAGAAAATATTCATCCTCCTACCTCTTTATTCTACTAGTGGTTATTTTCAATTTTAAAAATATTGATAATACTGACTTCCTCTGTATAAATGTAAAAATTCAGTCCTTACCTCTTGGCTACATACCAATTTCTGATAATATATTTGAGACAAATTTTTTTTTGTTAATTTTTAGTAAATGCTTTTTGCAATTTGTTATTTTATAAAAATATAATCACTTAGATTTTACTGTTTAAATGGTTTCATTGCTCATTACCAGTAATTTTACATAACTTCTCTATTTTCTAATGTTCTTCATTTTTATAGTAATATTTTAGGAAAGATATATAAAGTACTTTATGACCCCTTGCATGTCTGAGAATACTGTCCTAGCACACAATTTAGTATCTGACTTGATATCGCTATACTTAACTGCAATGAATCAATGAATCAATCTTCTTCCCACTCAACCTGGAAAACATGCTGCTCTGCAACCTAGGGCTAGACTATTACTTTTTACAGTTACACTGTTTCTGCCGGGACCACTGTAGGTTGTCCCTCCATAACTATGCAATTCAAAATCTTCACCAGTATTCAAGTGGTATCCTCCTTCTCTAATTCTAGTTAAATGCACTTTGGATCTCTTAGATGTCTCCACTACATCTTTCATCTTCTTCATTTTAGGATCTTTAATCTTCTACCATATTTTGCTGTGTATAATGTACACATTTTTGCCCAAATTTTTGAGGGAAAATAGGATGGACATTATACATGGGTAGTGCCTGAAATACCTTGTATCTGTTCTTATGTTTTGTAATTATCTGTCACATAAAACTTATTGTAGAAAAATTTTCCAAAACAAATGCTAAAATTCCTTTATAATACAAAACACAAGTGTCTAATAAATAAATAATAAAACCAAAAAATTAAAACAAAAGATTTTTCCCCCTGAAAGTCTGGGCCAAAAATGTGGGTGTGCAGTAAACACGGGAGAGTATTATACATGGCAAAATATGGTAAACAGACTAGTCTCCAAGAAGGTATGAAGCACATCTGCTTCATTCACCACTGCATTATCTGCAGACACCACAATGCCTAATACCTAACAGATGTTTAAAAATAGTTTTTGCATTCAAATGAAATTAATCTCTCATCTGAATTCTGATTGTATCTTTTTGGTTTTTATCTCGTTACTCATTATATTTTCCATAACGCTCAAACCAGTGTATACTGCTTTCCAGCATTGTTTTTCATTTCCATGAAATCTTGGATCTTAGTTGACTGGCTTGTTCTAAGTTTGATATAATGTCCCCATGAATCTTGCTGAATACACTAAATTGAAATCTTAAAAATCTTGGGGTTTGTGCTTGTTTTTGCAGAGGAATGAGCTGCAGCATTATTTCACAGCTGAGATGGTTGGTTTGTTGAAAAATTGTATCATTCTTTTTTCTAGATCCAGGGCCTCTGCTTCTTTAAGGAAAATTTTGTTAAGTAGAGCCATGTGTCCATTTCTCTGGAAAAAAGAATGCTTGCTTTCATCACATTATTGGTAGTGGCAGTAAAGAGAGCAGCTCAAAAAAAAAAAGGCTGAGAACCATTGTTAAGAACTGATGTCTATCCCTGACCCGTGTGGCTCAGTGGGTTGGGCATCATCCCACAAACTGCAAACCGAAAGGTTGCCAGTATGATTCCTGGTCAAGGCACATGTCCGGGTTGCCGGCCAGGTCCCTGACGGGCGGCGTGCACAACCAATCAATGTTTCTCTCCCTCTCTTTCTCCCTCCCTTCCCCCACCTCTAAAAATAAGTAAAATATATAAAAATAAAAAAACAAACAAAAATTGATGTCTAGGCTAGCTTATAATTCAAGAACAAGGTAACTGACTTCCTGTCAGAGTGTATAAACCATACTTTTATCCTTCGAGTTTAAATACAGGTATGTAGGAAATTTTTACCTTTTCTGTAACATTTCTTTATTGATTCCAAGAAGCAGCAAAATGGAGAGAATGTGTGAATCACTGCCAGAGTCAAACGCAGCCCTAACATGAAACATCAAATGTAGGCAGAAAAGTTTTTTTCTTGATTTTGACTACTTATGTCAGAATTATGATCTGGACCAAGAAAGCTATGGCACTGCCCCTCTTTTTCCTAATGTGAGCTTCCAGCCTCTTTTGAACTTGCTGTGGCAGGAAAACTTGATGTTATCCCTTTAAGTAACAGGCTGTAAAGATTGTCTCCACATACTTCCAACCTGAAAAATAACCAGAGTTCTACTGGGGATCCCCCTTCAGTCAATCCCTAAGCCTGATGCTCTGTCACAACAAGGAATCTTAAACTAGACCTCTAAAGCGCCTTCAAATTAACACCATCCAAATCAAATTTAGTTGAAGAACATTAATGTTTTTGAAAGGTGGGTGGTATGTTTTCTAGTCTCCAATGCTGACATTTTCCACTATGCATTTTATGAATATCTTGGACTTACTAGTACTCTACCAGTACTAGTTTGAAACCATTTATTTCAAACACTCTAATACCCTAAATGTATCCTTACTCACCTATTTTCCCAGAATAAATTTTTCAGAATTAATAAAGACTAACCTTTTTACTCAGTTCTCCAAATTTAATGATCAGCCAGATCTTGCTCAAGAGTCATTGGTATAATCTGTTCTTCTTTTCTGTTCTCAAGGTTACTAACTACTAAAAACTGTTCTATTATCACAATAGGCTGATGACGATATTTGTGATCTGCACTTGAGTGACCTCTTCTCCCCTTTAATCAATCAGCTAAGCTTTGCCTTCGGAGTCACTGCCCCACTAATTCATTGTTCCAGATGAATCTTTCTAATCCGTCCATTTCATTGTCATACTCTTACTCAAATAATACTTAAATGTCTATAGGATAAAGTTTAAGTTCTTAAACTATGCATTCGATTCAATTCTTTCTTCCCCTTAACCTCCTCTGCAACTACAGGTGGCTGTGTATCACAGTTCTCATAAGTCAAATGTGGGTGAAAGTTGCTCATCCTCCCCAGAAAAAAGGGGGAAAAAATTCAAAACCCATTTAGCTCTTGATTTTTATTCCTTTCTTTGTGTTTAGAAGATAGAACTGATACCAAAAGGCAGAGCAACCATCTTACAAGAGAGGAGGAAAAGCACATGCCAAACATGATGGAACACATAAACAAAAAGGCTGGGTTCCTAAAGATACAGAGCTGTGGTACAAGACAAAAACCACCTATCTGTAGATTTCCTGTTATGGGTAAAAAACAAAACAAAAATGAAAACCTCTTATTTGTTCAACACTGGTTGACAAAAAAAGAAATTCCAAATGACAAAATTGGTAATGACTAGGGTTACTACAGAATTCCTTATTCAAATCAAACAGTGGAACTAAATAACTGGCAAGTAGCAGGTGTAAACTAGGATAAGTTAATCTATTAAGAGAAACAAAAATCCTTTCTCTAATAGCAATTTAAATATTTATGATACATACAAGTGAATATAAATAAGAAATAAACTCAACACCCCCTCCAAGAAGTATAAGAACATTATGGAAAAAAAATACACCACCACTAAATAAAATCTGAAAAATGGAAAGACAGCCATATTTTTGGACAGAAAGACAGTATGATAAAAACATTAATACAAATAAGTATCAATTAAACTCTAGTAAAATTTTTCAGAGAACTTAAGCTAACTCTAAAACTAGTATGTAGCGGGAATGTTTAGGATTTAAAAAAATAAATTTAAGAAAGAACAAAGAAAAAAGAATTCTGCTAGAAAAATAGGCAAATATTATAAATTTTATAGTTGAAACAACTGTAATCACACAGCACTGGCACAAAAATAAACAGACTGGTGTAACAGAACAGTCCTGAAATACATCTGTGTATACAGGGTAACTTACAGACATGAAGACAGCTTTCAAATAAACAAGAAAAAACAAAATAGGCATAAGTGCGTTGAGCTATTTGGCTACACGGTTTGGAAACTATTGATTCCAATCACATGTGATACCATATATTATAGATTTAAGAAGTAATGAAAGCATATCTTTTTGGCAATGGTAAAGAGATCTTCCAAAACAAGACAAGGGGAAAAAAAGCTATAAGAGAAAAAACAAATAAACTTCGACTACACAGAAATTGAAAACTTTATACATGTATACATACAACCAACAGACTAGAAGGAAATGTTTCTACCATAAAATACAAAATGAGTATCTAGAATAATGAACACCTTCAGATGAAATTTAAAAATAAGATAACCTAATAGGAAAATGAAAAAAATATATACAACTCACTAAAACAGTAATAAAAATAGCTAATAATTAAAAGATGTTGAAGTTCAATACAAATCTGGAAAATCCAAGAACAGATAACATTTTTCACATACTGTATTGTAAAACTGAAAGCATTAAGATACTGCTGATAATACAGAAACACCAGTATGTTCATAGATCATCACTGTAAATTATTATAGTTAGTTAATGGGCAATCTGGTATTACCTCTTACTGTGCATCGTATAAGCCACGAAATTCCATTATAGGTAAGGCCCAAAAGAATACTTCACAATTGTATTTATATAAAGTTCAAAACAGGCACACTCAACTATGGTATAAGAAATCAAGTTAGGGGCTAATTCTGGGCAGAAAGAAGGGCTGTAAGGATTTGGAAGAAGTATGCAAGGGGCTTCCAGAATGTTGTAACCTAGGTAGAGGTTTCTATCACAGACATTTCTTAATTTTGTGAAGTATTTTCTCCTAATGTTTGACGTTTAATATTGTGTATAAGCTATACAGTCATGCACTGTATAACGACCAATGACAACCCACATACATTATAGTGGTCCCATAAGAAGAATCCCCAAAGAAATTCACAGTGAATGGTTTAGCAAAAGCTTTTGTAGACGTCAACAAGCTCCTTAAAAAGGTTTGAAAACATGGACCCTAACAATGAAAGGTTTTCATTAACAGAGAGGAGTGTTCATGGTACATTATCTGCTTACAGGCAAATCTATGATGAAAAAAAGAAACAAACAAGCAAACCACCACGGACATATTTCTGAGAAGAGGGACATTTCCTTAAGAAGAATGTCAGGCAGGTTCTTCTAAAGGTAATCCAGAAGAAGCTAAGTATTTATTACAAAAAGAGTCAAAGTTTTGAAACATTTTAAAGTTTATAAAGTAAAAATGTTACAGTAAGCTAAAGTTAACTGAAGAAAAAGATTTTTTCATAAATCTAGTGTAGCTTGAGTATACAGTATTTAGAGTCTACAGTAGTGTACGGTAATGTCCTAAGCCTTCACATTCACTCACCACTCACTCACCCTGAGCAACTTCCAGTCCTAGAAGCTTCATTTTACAGTAAGTGCCCTATGCAGATGCACCATTTTCTATCTCTCACACTGTATTTTTACTGTGCCTTTTCTATGTTCAGATATGTTTAAGTATACAAATATTTACCATTGTATTATAATTGCTGGCAGTACTCAATACAGTAAAATGCTGTACAGGTTTGTAGCCCAGAAGCAATAGACTATTATCATACAGTCTAGGTGTGTAGTAGGTAGGCTACGTCATTTTGTGTAAGTGTACTTTGTGATGTTCCTACAATGACAAAATCACCTGACACATTTATTTCTCAGAAGATATCCCCACTGTTTGGCAAAACATGACTGTATATGTACATATAAATAAGTTGTTAATTTCAATGTACTTGAATCTATACACATATAATCTGTTGTGTAAACATCTGTTTTATGTATTTTTCTGTACGTGCCACACTTAAGCAAAAAAACTTAAAACTAATCAACAACAATGATGAAACAGATCTAAATCCAGTTTACCTGTGTTTTTTTCTTTCCTGGAACACATACTTTCACATTTTTTCCTTTTACTAAAAGAGGTGTTGTTTCAATGTACTTCATGACTGCATTAACTGCCTCCTTAAATTCCATTTTCAAGTAAGCCTAAAACAAAATGTATTATTAGTATAAAAAAAAAATCTAGCTTAAAGTTCTCTGCGTGACTTAATGCTACTTTGTGGAACAAAGAACCATGAAATTATCTCAAGTCCTGATTGTACCTCTCTTTTGGTTTCAATCTTTAGGATATAATTTGATCTTTAGGATGTTTTCACACATGAAATGGACGTTTAACCTCATGGAATTTCTATACTATTATCAAGAGGGAAACAGGGATCCACGGCAGGCTCATGGACTCAATGGACAATCAGTGATAAGGCAGGATTCAGTCTAGATGCTGTCTGACATTTTTAGGGTTTCCCACAACAAATATCCACTATGTTCCCTTGTCTTATCTCAAAACTTTATGCTCTGCTTAGTCTAGGGCTGTTCATAGTTTTGGTGAATTTTATTTTTTGAGTTACAGGAATACAACCCACACGTAATAATTATCATACTAACAAAATCACTTGTTTTACTTATAAGCTTACTGGTATACTAAAGTAATAGATGACAACTCAAAGTCCTGCCACCTGTTTTTATAAATTTTTTTTTTTTAAATACAGCCATGCTCATTCATTTCTATATTACCTATGGCTGCTTTTGTACTGTAATGGAAGAGGCGAGCAGTTGCAATCCTATGGCATGCAAAGCCTGAACTTCTACTATCTAGACCTTTACAGAGAAAGTCTGCCAAACCCTGTTCTAAAGGATATAAAACAGTATTTTGGAACTTGTTCATCTGAGTCCAAATATTTATGTAACTCTCAATTAACAGTTTATGCATGCATGTAGTAAAAGTAACTAAAAGATCTAACAATGGTCTTCATAAAGCAATAACTACATATGTATTTTCACAACAGACTAAATGACTCACCTCCTTTCTATATGGAACAATCAGGACATCATTAACTTTTCCAAATGGTTGAAATATTTTTATAATATCTTCTTCAGTATAGCCATCTTCTGGCAATTCAGATATAAGAAGAACTGAACCATAATACAAAGGCTGGTCTTTCCGAAGCTATTTTCGGGATGAAATAAAGTTAAAAATAAACTAAATTAAGACATGAAGACATGAATAATTCTCAATATAAATTCTTCAACCATTAATTTTAGTCTTTTAAACAGTCTTTTCTAAATATTTTACAATTTAAAATATTTTTTTAAATGCTAAAGTGGTAAGAAATATGTCTTGTATTTTACCACTCAAACCTATCAGTGGTAATGAGTTTATAGGTAACCAATCACAGATGCTCTTTTCAGTTTAGAAGCATTATATAACAAACAAGACCTATGGAATGTTCTAAAACTATGAATATTTTTCTCTATGAATCTGCATGGTGTATCACTAATAAGCTGTAATTACAGCTGTGTTCACTGTGTTCTAACAACTGAAAATATCTTAATAGCTATAATATTTTCAAGGCTCATATATAATACATACAATTTGAATAAATTTTTATCAAATTTACCACCTGTGGTAAAAAACTAACTTAAAAAGATTTAAAAACTCCCACTGCCACCACCTAGGAAACTTGAAGAAAAAAAGAAAGTTAGACAGACTAATTCAGCTGTTTCAAAATTTCCAACATTTCTTCCCAATGCTCTTTAAAATAATATAATTACAGACTGATAACTATAAGCTTATTCTTCCAAGTATAAGGTCTTTGGGGCAGGGAACTGTAGTTGTTTAAAGTACTTAGTGTTAAAAATAATGTGTACCTAAATACTTAAAAGTTTTTAATAAAAAGATTTTATTTATTTTTAGAGAGAGGGGAAGGGAGGGAGAAAGAGAGGGAGAGAAACAGCATTGGGTGGTTGCCCCTAATGCACCCCCTACTGGGGACTTGGCCTGCAACCCAGGCATGTGCCCTGACTAGGAATCGAACCAGTGACCCTTCCGTTCACAGGCCGGCACTCAATCCACTGAGCCACATCAACCAGGGCAAAACTTTTGAATATTACAATAAACATTTAATAATCTTCCCTATTAGGAGTTATTCTGAAAATCTCAAGATGTTTTATATATTATTGACTATAATATTAATTTAATTAACAGACAGTAAAACAATACCTCAGTATCAAAACTAGCAGGTTAAAAGTCACAAAACACACACACACAAAACAGTACTCAGCAAAGAGACTATTCTATACTCAACAACAAAGTCTTTGACTTCTAACTGTGCTGCAAAATGTATAAAACAGGTTGAAAATGATCTATTCTCAGCAGAGACTCTTACAGCTTACTAACAAAGATTACAAAAATTTATTAATGCTACTGATAATTACATTCACTTCCCCCCAGACAGCAAAAACTCGTCATGATCTGCTTATGTGACTAATCAAAGACAGCAAACCACCAAAATGTCATTTTTGACAGATCAAATGCCAAACCGCTAGGATTTGTAAACAAGATTTTAAATTACAGCATTTTTTTATTACATTCATAAGAAAACCAATAAAATCTCCCATACGAACAGAATTTAACAATTTCAAACTTTTGGCAAAAGAAAAAAAAAATTTAAAAATTCAGACAACTCTTGTTTTCTCTTTGTCATAATGGCAAATGTATGCACAGAATTGCATTAACAAATTAAAGAACTACTGACCTTACGCTGGAGAGAAACAGGTTTATCCGACACCTGTTTACTTTCTGATAAGGTGCCATCTTCAAGACTCTTTGATTTGTAGCGAGTAGATCCTCCTAAATTTGAATCATTCTTTGTAGATTTAACTGATGGCTTTGATCCACTGCCAGTTTTAGGCTTTTGTGCTGGTGACTGTCCTGCTTCAACTGCTTCAAAATGCTTCTGTTTACCGAATTCTGACACATGTCCAGATCGTTGTGCTACATCTTCTAATGCTCTTTTTCTATCTAGTAAAAAGGATGTAAATACTATTTTAATTGAAAGGAACCATCTCATCACATTATTATTATTTTTCTTTTATCCTCACCAGAGGACATTTTTTCATTGCCTTTTAGAGACAGAAGGGGAGAGCAGAAGGGAAAGAGGGAGAAATGTGTTTGATCCCCATCCTACATGTGCCCGGATGGAGATCAAACGCACCTGGATTGGGATCAATGCCGCAACCTATGTTATGTGCCTTGACTGGGAATTGAACAGGCAACCTTTTGTCTATGGGTGGCAATCCAATCAAATGAACCACACTGGCCAGGGCTTGCTATATTATTAAAATAATAGTAATAATAATCATCCTTCAACTGCCCAAATATTTATCACATAGAGCCACTGTCAGGCCAAACAGGAAGTTTATATACACAACAAATTCTTAGTCTTTAATTCTTCACTCAAAAGGCTTTTACATGAAATTCTTCTATTCATGGAGCTTCTCTTACACCAGCGGTCTTCAAATCTTGGTTTCCATATCCCTCTACACTCTTAAAACTTGAGGACTCTAAAAAGTTTTTGTGTTATATTTATCAATGTTTATTGTGTTAAGAAATGAAAATACTATTTTAAAAACATTGATTTAATAATAATAAACTCCTGTGCTGACATAAATAACATATTTTTATGAAAAACGTGAATTCCCAAAACAAATTAGATGAGCAGCACTACAGTACACTTCCCCAAACCCTTTAATGTTGGGCTTAAGAGAGGATACCTAAATACTCATACCTGCTTATGCATGCATTCTGCTGGATACGTTATTCTGGTTGAAATATATAAAGAAAATCCAGCTTCACACAGACATGTAGTTAGAATAGGGAAGACCTCTCAGACCTCTAAAAAAATCTCCAAGACTATATATAATATCTAATAGAGCTATTTCTGGAAAGGTCACAACCAATTAACATCCAAGCTAAAAGTATAAATAATTTCAAAAAGCTTTAAATTAATTGACAGAAGACAAGTTTATAATCAATTATTAAGGCTAACTAAGATGTCTGTATATCCTTGATTTTTTAAAATTAACGTTGGGTGGATATATACAGTCTTGTACATTTCTCGTAATAGTTAATAAAGGGAAGAAAAATATACTAGGTTGGGATGTGGGTCACAGAATAGCAATTCTAAAATTTAATGAAATAGAATATTTCATTTCTTAAAAAGTTTAAAAAGCTGACATGAATAGCTCAAATGTCAACTTTGGTTAAATCTTGATAGTAGTAGGTAAGTCACCATTTCAAGCTTATTAAAAATATACAAATATAAAAATTCTAACAAAAAGTCTAAAAAAATTTAGTCAAAATAAGTAGATTTATTCATGATTATAAGTGTACCTGATGATCTCACTGATCTCCTTGATATCCTTTCAGGGCTAACTGATCGATAGCTTTTTGGACTACCTCTAAATGGAATTCTCATTCGATATGGTGAACGGGACCTGGATCTGTATCTAGGAATGAAACGATGGCAAATTCTTGGACTTCGACTTCTTGGTCTATACATATAACGTGTTGGGCTTCGAGATCGACGGAATCTGTGACTTGAACTTGATCTCCTAGAATGTCTAGGACTAGGGGAATGAGAACGTCTTCTTGGAGTTTCATTTTCTTTTCTATTGCCTTCATTTCTACAAAGTACAAAAAAGACACACAAGATTCAGCAATTTAGTGTAAATTTAAGCTATTTAAATGACAGAAGTACCTTCTTAAAAACAGACTATTTAACAATACCAAACTCTGATACTATATATTTATTAAAAATTAAACTTTATTATGATTCAGCCTTGAGAGAAATAAGAAATTAGAACAGATGATCAGCTCTCTTAACTGCTTAGATCTGTTTTTCTAATTTACAGAAGATTATTATCATCAATTTCCTGGGTTTTTCCTGTGTCACTATTATATCCAAGTATGTTTTGAAAGTATTAAGTTACATAAAGAATTTATGAAATAATTTACCATATTTTGCTGTGTATAATGCACCCCTGTGTATAATGTACACCCACATTTTTTGTGCAAACTTTCAGGGAAAAAATCTTTCATTTTTTAATTCAATTATTTATTTATATTTAGAAGCAAAACCAATTATCATATTCTGGGGTATTATTTTGCATACAGATATTGTTATTACTTTCTAGAGTTACATTTTTAATATATAAGCATAGATAAAAGGATTAAAAACATTTATATAGATACAGAATTATTACTACCCATGTATAATGCTCATCCTTATTTTTCCCTCAAAAATTTAGGCAAGAAAGTACACATTATACACGGCAAATACAGTATATAAAAAACGTTCTTCAACATTGTTTTCCTAAAAGAGTATGCCATCTACAAATATTTCTTTGACCTGCTATACTTGTATATATGCATATTGAATAGGAACCCCCCTAAGGGATATAAAGCTTAATAAAACTATTCCCAGCCCTGCGTGGTATGGCTCAGGTGGTTGGAGCATCGTCCCCTACACCAGGAGGTTGGGGGTTCAATTACTGTTCAGGGCACATGCCTGAGTTGCAGGTCCAATCCCCAGGCAGGGCGCATATGGGAGGCAGCCCATCGATGTTTCTCACATTGTTGTTTCTCTCTTTTTAAAATCAATAAACATTAAAAAAAAAAATCCATTCCAAGCCTTCAAAGCATGTATAATCTAAGATTCCACAAATATAAAATAATTTAAAAAATATAAAGTATTTTGAGAACAAACTAAACAAGTAGATGTTCACAGAGGAGAACTATTATATTTAAGCTAGAGCAACTAAAGAAAGATTCATGGAGGTTTTGCATTTGCCTGCTGATTAAACGTAAAAAGAGTCAAAACAGGACTCAATTCAAAACACTTCCTTTAAAAGAAAGTACTTGCTTACTTTTAAAAAGAAAATCAAGTTTCAATGCTTAAAAAAATAATTACCTTCTTGATGGGAGGATCTCAGGATTCCAATCAGGATATCTATTTTGAGAATAAACAATATTAATTAACACTTAAAATAAGACTGTAAGGCTTAACTGATTTTCCCCTGCAATAAATCTGTTCAAAATCTATGTTTACACAGTGATTTATTATAATACAAAAATTTTCTTGGGAATAAAATATTTTGATTGTCTAATTCTGTGAATTTTCAACTAGTGTGCTATGCAAGATTTAAAACATGCAATATCTGATTATTTAGTCAGGGGCACTGATCTCTTTTCCCTTAAACTCTCAAATTAAAAAATGGCAACAGCCAACACTTAATTTTTTGTCAGGTCAGCAAAAATATTCTTTTTGGTGTGCTGATGAATTTTAGTAATTAGTTTATGATGAATGAAATGAGATGAAAAAGGTTGAAAATCACTGGTCTAACTCAATAAAGTATTATGCTAGCAGTCATTTCAGGGAAAAGAAACAGATTCCTCATACATGAAAGACTTCAAAATTTTTTGAGCAAAACAAGGAGTACACATAAAAAGTAAAGAAGAGGTACAAGATACAAGCTCAGGGAGGGGTTGAAAAGTGGAAGATATTTCCTGTATTTTGCAGAACTCCAGGGGACACTATTCTATGGAATATTATTACATGAATGGTGTCCCTTACATTGTACCAAGTGGTCCTCAGAGAGAGAAATACATTTGGTGGAAGGAATCAGGAGAAAATTCACAGAAAATGTTGCTTTTCAGCAGGTACCCCTTAAAAAGGTCTAAGAGTAGACATGAATCAGGAAACACAGAAAAGACAGAGTGGAGGCAAAACATGCGTTCTATTCTGGAAACCACTTTGGCTGAAGCATGAAAATGATGAAAAGGAATTACGAGGGGAAAACCTGGAAAGGTATCTCAGAGATAAACTGTGAGGGTCCTTGAAATAAGGTAAAGAGGTTGCATGTAAATAAAAGGCAATGGGAGACAAATACATTTCTGAAGAGAACATAGGAATATTTTCAGAATAATCAGAAATATCTGGAATTCGGGGAAAAGATGAGGGTTGAGATATTTAGAAATCAGGCATGTAGAAGCCATGACTACAGTACTGTAAATGAAAGACTAACACAAAATGGCAGTCTGTAGGAAAAAAGAGGGCTGAGGACAGACTCTCAGGCACACCAACACTTAAGAGTACAACACCCAAAGATAACCCAAAGAAAGAGATTTAGAGGTAATCAGAAAAGAAAGGAGGAACAGTAACATTGTAGAAGCCTAAGAAAAAGACATGCTCATCCTTAACTTTTCTAGAGAAACTGGACTCTAACTGGAAATAATTATTAAATTAAACCATTAGAAACCACCAATATTCAAGAATTTTAGTAACCAAGAAGAGAGCCAGGTAGAAAGTGGAAGCGGCAGACTCTTTCAGCAGTCACCTGGCAGGAAAATAAAGCTAGGTCAAAACCTTAATAAATATAAAGTGGTTTTTATTTATTGCTATTTGTCTCAGACATTGTTAACAGGTTAACTTGACAACAATTCTCAACGCCTTTTTCCCTTGCCTGCCTCTACTATAAAGGTTAACAAAACTAAGTTATTTGCTTTCCCTGCCTCCTTAGAAGGTAGCCAGTGATAGATTCTAACCAATGAGACATAGGTACAAAACCAGTCAGACTTTTGAGAAAACTTTTGTTCTCTTCGTCTTGCGTTGAGGTGACAAATTATGAAGACAAAGAAAAAAAAAAAGTTAACTTTAATCCAATGTGTCCATCACCTCGCATTAACAATGATCAAAATTTGAATAATTCTGTTTTATCTACTCCTACATTTTTAAAAACTTTCACTACTCTGTACCATGTCAGAAGACCAATTTCTAATTTTATGGTAGAGTGCTTTAATGCAACACCTTTGGAATCAAACAAAGTTGGATCTAAGTGTAAGTCCTGCCATTTAATGGCTGTGTATTTGAAAGCCAGTTACTTAATATGAGTAAGCCTTGCTTTCTTGTATGTACAATGCTAAAAATATAACTGGTTGTCAACACATGCAAGTTATTGAATTTCCAGACTTTCCCAGTTTATGTTTTCACAAGAACTTGAGGGCTATTATTCAAGAGTTGGTAATAATGTTCATCCTTCGCTAGGCTGACAGCCAGAATGCAAGTTCTTGTTTCTGCTGCCCAGAGCAGAAAGATAACACATGTATACTACTCTGCGAGCTTGGACTATTTATATATTGCCTAACTAGTTAAAATGTGTTTCAGAAGCATGATACTCCTTACATATGCTACATAATATAAATATAATAGCTAAGAACAAGGACCAAAGCAACTGACATCTGTGCCCCAACATGATGCAACAAGCATACACATCACCTATAAAGTTGTGACAAAAATGTTCAACCTCAATCAGATAAAAATTGTACAGAATGTGATATATTCTGCAAGACAATTTTCTTGGATGTTTCAAAATAAGTCAATATCATGAAAAAATATCCTCCTCAAAAATAAAGGCCACAGGGTGGACCAGTCTAGATTAAGAGACTGGAATACATGAATCTTGATCGAATCTTAGACTAGGAGTGTGGATGGGGATTGGGGTAGGCAGGAAGCTGTAAAAGGCATTTGGGAAACAGGTGGAGGACACATTGAATTGAGGAGCGAATTATCATAATGTTTGCAATTTATTTTCAAATAGTTCAAAAACTATTTGATATAAAATAGTTTATTTGATATAAACTATAAAGATATAAAATAGATGTGGCAAATATTGATAATTGGTGCATAAAAATGAAGAATATATGCTTACTATCCTTTCAAATTTTCTGCAGCTTAGAAATTTTTCAGAATAAAATGTTGAGGGGGGGGGAAGCAAAGATCCATGGCAAGTTGTGCCCATTAATTGCTGTAATATGAAATTTGCCTCTCTGTGCCTCAGTTTCATCACTGGTAAAATCATAAATAGTCATTATACATATTATCATATAGTGGTGCTTTGTAGAGTAAATAAATTATATAAAGCACTTAGAATGCCCAGCATTCAACAAGCATATACCTATTATTATTTTTAATATTAAAACTCTGATACACTGTTATCTTTTTTCAAGTTAACCAACAACTCTTGTGTCCAGAAAGATCCAACAAAGACAAAGAGAATAAAGAGATAATAAGCCTTAAGACAAGAAATAAGAACATGCCCTGGCTGGTGTAGCTCAGTAGACTGAGCGTGGGCTGCGAACCAAAGGGTCGCTGGTTCGATTCCCAGTCAGGACACATGCCTGGGTTGCAAGGCCAGGTCCCCAGTGGGGGCCACATGAGAGGCAACCACACAGTGATGTTTCTCTGTCTGTCTTTCTCCCTCCCTTCCCTTCTGTCTAAAAATAAATAAATAAAATAAGTTTAAAAAAGAAATAAGAACCCAAATATACATTAGTAGAAGAAGGAATGAGCAGATTAAGGTATAAAAACAATGGAACACAAGGCAGCTTAAAAAAGCAAAGAATAGAGAGTACCATATACTATTTGGCCATGGAAGGCTCCCAAGCACCTAATCAAATCTATTAATAATCTGTTAATTATTATTTATTTTTATTTGTTGCAGTGGAGAGAAAGCCATGAAGGAATTTTTCAAAATCATACAACCTGAAAAGGTAAAAATGTAGGAGAGAGTATTAAAGTGGCAGGCATGGAAAGCACAGGCTTGAAAAAAATAAGATTATTTACAGAAAAGGCTTTAACAGGTACCCATGCCATTTGCTCTAGTAAGTTAATGACAGTTCATATAACTAGAATCCTCTTACTAGCATTAATGCCTACCTACAGCTAGTAACTCACTCCTACCTAAATCCCTGAATAAATAACTAATTCCCACCCCTAAATCTCTTACCTTCATAAAAATTAGAAACCCCACAAGGTATCTGTGGGGAATTTTGAGGCTTAGAGATTTTCTATTTACAGTGGCTATAGGCCTATCCAGTCCAGGTAACAATTTTCTCTACATGATAACCTATGTTTCTCTGCACATCATCTATATAAGAAAGCAACTCCAATCTCTATTCTTAGTCTATATGATTCAGGTAGGGCTTATATCATACACAACACCAGGAAGAGGCACATGACAACAACTGAGGTAGAATATCCTATTCCCACAACCACTTTAATTGGTTTAGAGATGTCAACTAACCCCAAAAGAGTCCAACCAAGGAATTCTGCAGCAGTTATGAGGAAAGAGGTGCTTACTTCTTCTTAAGCACCTCTTTCCTCCTAACTGCTGAAATGGCTAGCTATACAGATCGCTTAAGTCCAGAACTATGGGGGTCATTCTGCTCTGCGAAGAAAAGTGTGCCTGAAAAGTGTGCTAAAGCAAGAGAACAACCAAGAAACCAAAATATTTCTCACACTGTGATTTTTGTTGAGCATCCAATTCAGCTGTTCTGAAATATAACCACTCTTTTAAGCTTCCCAGTTAAATAAGCTAATAAATTCTCTTACTTTAAGAACTAGAGTTAGGTTTATCATGTACAACCAGAGCCCTAAATAATCTAAAAAAAATTTGGTGATATTTTCATAAAGAACAAAATAAAGCTTTAGCTGGGCAGCTCAGTTGGTTAGACCACTGGCCCAATACCCAAGGCTGTGGGTTCAATCCCTGGTCAAGACACATAAAAGAACCAACCACTGAATGCATAAATAAGTGGAACAACAAATCGATGTTTCTCTCTCCCCCCACCTCCTCTTCTCTCTCTAAAAATCAATTAAAAAAAAAAAAAAAGAACAAAATAAAAAAACCAAAACAGCTGTCACAGATCCATTTGCCCAAGAACATGGTATTATAAGTCCAGGAACTTGTTATCTACTTATCACCATGTTTAAAATGATGCTAGGGGAAACACAATTTAATTTTGTGTTACTCCAAGGGACAAAAGAGAATATTGTTAATATCATGCTTTTCACCTATTGCATAGGTACCCTGTCTTGAAGGAAAAGGCAGAAGAATGAAAGAACCAATTTGAGGAACCAGCACATCTAATCTGTACATCTACTATGTAAGGTTTATTCTGAAAATAGGTTCTAAGCCAGAGGAGAGCTTTAGATGTGAAATTAAACACTGGTGCTTGGATCGGGTAGTTTTTAGTTATGTATCATCTTTTTTGGGTAAGATAGGAGAAGGGAAGACTCTCTACTCTAAAACAGACAAACCATCCCAAGGAACACAAGCCAGCAAGGAGTATACCAATGATTTAAAAAAAAAAAAATCTATCTGAGATTAAATTAGGAAGAAGTAAAAAGAAATGATCAAATTTCTTTCCTTTTGGAGAAAAAAATTAAATATACTTCTATAAAATGAATACTTCAAATAGGCAATAGCTTTCTATAAGTATTTTTCTCCAAAGTACCACACTGAAGATATTAAACACTCCTATCTCAGTATTAACTATTTTATAAATCTGCTACTTATAAAAAAGAAAAAACTGTTCTTACTGTTGACGTAACTGTCGGCAGCTTTCAATATGAGTAGATGTATTTTGATGCTGAATCCAATCCTATTGTAAAAGGAGAAAAGTGATGAAATTAGAATAGTTCTTATGTTGAATTGTTGAATTTTGAAATTAGGCTTTTTAAGTTGACATTCCCCCCAAAGTAAACAAACCTAGTTACAGATAGCATTTGGCTACTCAATAAAATCTTTTACAAACAAAAATAAAGGCCTCCAAACAAAGGCACTTGATACCATAATACCTCATTGATGCCACTTTAAATCATTTTAGTATGGAAAGCATTTAAGAAAATCATACCTCTGTATACTCATTTTGAGATCAAATATATATTTAAACTTAGGAGAAAATAAAACCGTAGATGAGAAATAACTTATCTCATATAAAAATAACACATCAGAGAACACCCAAAACTCTATAAATAAAATGGTATCTCAAATGGCATCTTCAAAATTTAGGATTTCAATGACTTTTACCTCTAAAATTCAAGCTAATTAACATTAACAATAAAAAAATCCTACCTCTTAGGCCAGTGCCATTCCAAACTATACTGGCAAAGGATAAGATTAGTAAAATATGAAAATCTGTTGACAAAATCTAATTTATTTTTAAGATTTAAGGGAAAGTAACACCATTTCAAAGATACAACATCCCTTCATATATAGCTTTACAATAAACAAAATGCTTTCTTATGCATTACTTTATTTACAAATCTGTGCTAAAATTACACTCTGTACCCATAAATAGCTCCTAGAAGATACTTCTGATTAAAAAAAAAAAAAAAAAAAGAAAAAAGCAATAGTTTTCATAGATACAGTCCCCCAAGTGAAACATTATTTGAAAGCAACAGGTATATTAGTATTTGTTTCTCCAGCATTTGGATGGGCAGAAAACTTACTAAACAGTTCTGTATTTTAAAACTTTCCTTGAGAAAAATATTACTCATTTCCATTTCAAAACATTTAATTTTGTTATTGCTAAAGACAAACTAGAAATTTCCACTTAAAACCACAGTTGACATTATGGAACCTGCTTTGTCAGTAACTACCTGAAAATAAGTGAAAAGATACTTGCAATACTCAGCAACGAGTTATGAAAAACTCTAACCAGGGGTGTCCAACCTTTTGGCATCTCTGGGCCACACTGGAAGAAGAGTTGTCTTGGGCCACACATTAAATACACTATCGCTAATGAAAACTGATGAGCAAAAAAAAAGTTTTAAGTAAATTCACGACCTTGTGTTGGGCTGCATTCATGGCCATCCTGGGCTGCATGTGGTCCGCAGCACACAGGTTGGACACCCCTGCCGGCTAAAGTATTTCATTAAGCCATGGAAACAATTGTGGATTGCAAAAAAGAAATATTTGCACATCCTGCTCCAGCGATACAAACAAAAAGCTAGAAGAGACTGGCAATTACTGAGTCTCTAGTACTGCTAAACCCATGTCGTTGACAGTAACTGGACACTGTTTACATGAAACAGACACACTGACAGGCAGTGGATTGGGCATGATTTATTTGGACCATAAAGAGTTTTACCTAAGTTGCCAACATTTGAAAATCCAGAGATATTTACCCCCAAATCCAGATTTTCAGCTTTTCTTAAAAAAATATAAAGATATAATTCTGGACATGTATTCCACATAGAAACTATCAGCTGATGCTGGTAACTGCCCTATTTAAGGCATATCCCTCTCCAGTTCTACACACACACACACACACACACTCACTCACTGTCTTTTAATAGGTCCACTTCACTTACTTTAAGCTCAGTAAATATATCTGTGCCACTCCAGTTTTGAGACTCTCTAAAAACAGTATGAAAATTTAAAAAAGATGCTAAAGCAGTACTGCCTCTCCAGAGAAAAAGTGATAATTACCTAACCAAGGAGATGCTGCAAGGACTAGAGTTGACATGGCCCAGAATCAAACTGTGAAAATACCTACCCATATCAGAGAGTTCACTCTTTATCCTCTAACTACCTCAAAAATCTTGTCAGTCAATACTTTCTTAAACTGAATTACTTCAGCCAGAAAGACAGCTTTTAAAGCAAGCACAGCGTTCTGAACCACGGGCATAAAACACATAACTTCTAAATTCAGGATAGCTCCTCATCTAACATCTAAACCCCAATTTAGAAATAAAAATACACTTCGATTCTATAGTGCCTTTTACAGGCTACATTTTCAGACTCCAGAAGTGAGGATAATGTTCTCAGATGTTATTTAGCAAGAAAAAAACTTGCAATTGGTAATTTACATTTATTTGCGACATATTTATGTCATATATATGCACACTTAGAAGGCAAAAAAATATATCAGACAAGAGAGGTAGTTTGTATCATGTAAGCTCATGTTCATAAATCCCTATCATTTAGCAATCTGGTAGCGAAGCATTCATTGGTTAGCTCTATTGTGCTGTTGTTAAAATTTGTTTTAAATGGCAATCTCTGTGAACTCTATAATGATCACTTCTCATTCCTATTAACCCCGTGCATGTGAACCACATCCATCTCCCTAAAACATACTTTTCACGTACATCACATTATCAAGAACTTTTAATCAGCTTCCTAATGCCCCGTGCCTCAAGTCTGAACTTCTTAGGCTAACTTTTAAAGGCCCTTCGTGTTTATATTTGTTGCTCACATCTGAAATGTAATTCCTCCTACTCATAGTGAAGCCTATTCTCATCATTCAATACCCACTTTCAACCTACTCCATTAAGTCTTCACTCACATATCATTCAAGTCCAGAAAGACTTAGTACAGTTAGTCCCCATCCCTCAATTAGTCTTATCTAACTAGACAAGTTTCTTGATGTCTGAGTATATTTATACTTCTTTTTCATTACATACTGCTAAATGCATAATAGGTGTTGGTAAATTGATAATGCTGGCCTGAACTGATATAAACCTGAAATCAACGTAAAAATATGAATTATGTCTCTCCTACAGCATACCCAAACAAGTTAAAGACAATCATTAAACCATTTGTTGTTCTCTATTTTTTTAAATTCCTTAGGTGCATAATTAGGAGACAGTAAGACTCTCCAAACTGTTTTCAGAACATCTAAATTTTATGTTTTTCATTTCTGCCCTAGGCACTTAACACAGTCATGTATAAAACTACTTATCAGTAAATACAAAATGAATAAATACCTTTTCTATTTTACAGAATAAAAATTAAAACATTTAAGTTCTGTATTTTAAGGTATTTTTCTTGGATTCATTATGACTAACTGAAAGTTCAAATTAAATGAAACACAGAAAGCTTAACATTAAATTCAGAATTTAGACCAGGGCTACTAACAGATTATAATTAAGTACTATAAATTACTCTGAGATTTTTCAAGACTTTGCTAATCCCTCTGACATGGTAAGGCAACTATTATTTTATCAGAACTCAGCAAATCTGGCTAAAATGAGGTAAAATGCTGCTTTCCTTTGGTGTTGTTAATCTTAACATAAAAGCATCAGCACTAGGTATCAGATTCGTGTTGGCTGAAACCTGATGATTGTGTAATTAAAAACAAAAGGGCAACACTGGAAGGAGAAAAAACAACAGAATTAATACCTGCAGGTTTTTAAGACTATTCAAGTATACAACCAATGCCATGGCCTTGAATCAAAGCTTGTTTCTAGGAGGAGGACATTTCTTCCTGACCATTTATGACATAAATCTACAAATCACACCAGTAAATGGAAGAAATAATGGTTTCCAAACATATGTAAGTAAATAAAACATACTTGGAAATTCCTACTCAAATCCACCAATGTTTACTAGCAAAATATATATTACTCCTCAGTACCTCTGAAAATATACCCTTTCAGTTGTATTACCCATGAAGATACCTAAAGCTTCTTTATTTTTTAAAGATTTTTCTCTAAACTTCTATTATTTTTATACTCCATTCGCTGAGCCCACAGGTGATACCCACAAAACTCATTTTGATTCAGTTTCGCTATGATAAAGTTATTTTAGGAAACTCCTTCCTGTGAAACACTAAAAGTCCTAGCCCAGACAGAGTGAGAAAATACTTAAATTGACATTAACTGTCTTTAGCCCAAGACAGGTAGATACATGCAAGGCTACAATATACTCTCTTTTCAAAGTGTATAGTACAATTGTTTCATTCCAACTTTTTATTTTCTTATTTAACCTGACTCATGTGACACTGTCTTACAAGTATACAGTTTATATTATATATATATATTTTGTTGCATAAATTTCTGAGATAACTAATCAAAAGTTTAAAATACATGGACGAACCATTTAGTGCGCCCAGTCACAGGAATACAGAAAGCCTAACGCTCAATTCAGTACTTAGGATGTAATCTAAGATTACAACTAAGCATTGACGTTGCAATCAAAATTAACTTCTGCCATTTTCTTAATGCCTAGTTAACACCAGCATACACGAGAATTCAGAGGAAACTTGGGCGCTGAGTATCATTATACAGTGACGTTTAAAAACACTCACCTTCAAATGACTACATTCTACGTTACACAGAGAACAGAAATGTGGAAATATTCTTGGAGATGCTGCATAATAATCATTCATCATAGAAGGAGTTGGAAGTCTCTTCATCTTCTGGGCATCAGTATGTGAAAACTTTGGTAGCCAGGATGCTTTCACAATCCCAAAGGGAGACTGAATGGGAATGTCATCCTCTGGCTGGTAATTCTTTTTACTTCCTCCTGATCCATGTACATTAGATGAATTAATCACAGGTTCACGTGGGATCCGCTCTTGATGGCTTACAGTTGAAACTAGTTCCGATGAAAAAGGTTGCTGGCTCATAGATGGAGGAATCAGAGATCGACTCATTGTCTGGTTAACTGGTTGACTAATGGACTGGCTGACAGATTTTATAGGTTCAAAGACTGACTGTCTTCCTGAAATGTGTAAGCCTGACATCTTGGTTCCACTCTCAACTGGGAAAAAGGACTGATTATTGGAGGACTCACTTGGGAAGTCCATCTGTCGAAACACATCTTCAACAGGAAACATAGAATTACATATAACATTTGGTGCGGGAACAGATGCAGAAATGCTCTGTGATCGAAATTCATTCTTGACCTCATCAGTTGGAATTTCAGGATCATAAATACGTACTTCAAGTGGATCTTCTGTATAGCCGTATTTGCTTGCATGCCCATAATCAATCACATTACTTGAAACTGCCTCACTAACAAGTGTTTCCTTATTTCTGCTCTGAGAAGGTAAATTAGGTAATCGGCGCCCCATTTTTCGCATTCTTATATCCCTCAAAATTAATGGCATATTTTCAGGAGTTAGCTGTTCATCAGGATAGCGACTGAGTTCTTCTAAATCTTCATTAGATAATCCAAAACTTGCTAAGATACTTGAGGCACTCTCTTTCGTATAGCGGCTCTGCACTTTAGGACTCTGCTCTGTAACCTGTGTTACAGAACTCTGTTTCACTCCCACTGATGCAGGCATCTGAGGCTCATCATCCCACCGGCTACCATGAGGCTTCCCCTTCTTTTGTTGTGCTTCATGAAAATCCAATTTTTCTTTGGTCAATCTTGGGTCAGTTCGGTGTTGAGTTACCTGAACATTCATTCTCTGTGGTCCCATGTTCTGATAAGTTTCATGGCCAGCAAATCTGTGTGGAATTCCACGGGCTCTCCCTGCTGGGTAAAATCGTGGAAGACCCATAGGTCCAGGCCTCATAAACGGTCCTGGAGGCCTCATCCCAGAAGGGTTAGGTGCTCGTGGCCTCTGAAGTGGAAAGTTTCCTCGAGGATTAAACCTGGGTCTCGACATGGCTATTTTCAAGAAAGCCTGATTTAATAAAGTATAAGGTGTTGTTGAACTATGTGAGGCAACGGCATTCAGCTGCTGAAGCGCCAACTGAGTCTTAATCTGAGCAAAGTGCAAAGGAGATGGGCCCAACAGAAGTGGGTTTGCAATGCCCAGGTTCAAGGAATTCACAAGTGGTGCGAAATTTTCCAAGAATAACACAAAGCTGAAAGTTAAAACACAAATATTAGATCATTTTAACTCAAACTACTTCATGAAGTGGGTTCTACAGCCAGTGTAAAACATTTTGAAACAAAGCCATGAAAACATTCTGCATTTCATACAATTTTAGAGTAAGTGTGTACAAGGATTTTAAACTTTCCCCAAAACTTTCTCTTCTTTTCTTTCCCGAATCCAGAACACAAACCCCAAACCTTAAGCCAGAGTTCATGTATACTGTGTTGCACTGGGTGCTGTCCTAGGTGCTGAGATATTTACAACTTCTAAATAATCTTGAAAAACTGAGGATTGCACACTTTGATACTGGAAAAAGAGATGAAGGCATTAAAAATACTTAGAAATGCGCACACACTCAATATTTATGTCATCAGATGTACAAACAATGAAAGTAGGAATATAAGCCAAAAATTTTACAAGACCCATTTCTCTAAGCCATAGCTTCCCTGGAATTACACCTAATAAATTCCATATAGCAATTAGACTATGCTTAAGGTTCTGAGCTAGACAGTTGTTTCTTTTAAGATAAATAGTTGTCACCAATAACTTGACTACAGAGTCTGACAAGACTATACAGTAGCATGGAATTAATTATAACATACAAAAAATATGTAGCAAAACCAGTTACCACTCTCTTGGATTCCTTCCAAAGTAAGAGTATAGACAAATACAGGGATGGGCAAAAGTAGGTTTACAGTTATAGTACGAATAAATACTATAATAATTAATAATTATAAAAGAACTTTCACATACTCACAACTGTAAATCCACTTTTGCCCACTTCTGTGTACATGGCTAACAAGAATTAACTCTACAGAGTAATGTACAGGTACTTTACTTGGATTGATTCATTTCTTACAACAACCCCAAGATATGTACAGTTTTATGAGGAGGGTACTAAGGTACAGACAAGTTAAGTAACTTACATACATAGCAAGTGACGAGGCTGAGATTCGCACTTCAGTTAATTTGGCCCCATATAATCCACCCTCTTATCTACCAATAGATGTGAGCAAGAATGTCTTGCAGTTCCCCAACATTGCATTAGTTAAAACTGGCTTCTGCCAGTTTTGAGTTGTTGGAATACAGTACAACTCATTCCAACCCACTTCTCAGAGAAATAGTACTTTGGCTATCATTCAGGACCAAGGTCAGCAGTCACAGAGCTTGTCTTCCCTCTCAGTTTAAAAAAAGGACACAGACCATGCCTATGCTTTCTATGAAGTTCCTACTTTTATACCCCATAGAAATGCAGGGTGAGAAACATGAGGTCTTCAGTCATTTATGCTCACTATGAAAACCCACACTATTAATCCTATTTGATGATGATCACTTCCTGGTTCTAACTACAATTTCATCTACAACTCTACTATACACTTTCTTCTTTATACATAGTGAAATAATGATTTTGCTGAGAAATGGGCATTATCCGACAACACTCTTTCAACCATCTTGCAGGGTGTCACCACATTTAATCTATATAAAAGGACATTATTGTCACATCATTCTCTGTTCAAAACTCAAAGAGAATCTCATTCCCTTTACTTACTATAGTTTTATGTTTAAGGTACAACCAATCTAGCCAATCTCTACCCTTCTAATTTTACCAAACACTTATTCTAGCTAGGCCTTTGCTCGTTTTCCTCTTTCCACCTCCCTTCATCTCTTCCGATCAAAACACATGAACAAAACAACCTTGCCCTCAACTGGACTTATTTGATTTTACTCCTTCTTCAAGGTCAATTTCTGTTAAAACTTCCTTGACCACCAAAGCCCAGAGTGAGTCTTCCAACAAACTTCCATATTTATTGCTTACACCATTCTGGGACTTGCACCTTTTACTATCTTATTTTTGTGTTCATATGTGCAGTCTTTTTCAACAATCTAGTGTCAATTGAAAGCATATTCACTGTTGTTTTATCTCCAAGGATATAACTCTACTCCTACTCAAAATACCCTCAAATATTTCTTAAGCTATTTGAATGACCACAAAGTCTTCATAATTGACAAAGATTATTAATTTTCAAATTAGAAATACAAAAATACAATAAAAATTATGCAGGTGTCTGATTCACCAGATACAAGCAGCAGACACAAGCTTACTAAACAATACCCAAATTCTCTGTAAATAATGTTCTTTGATAACAAACTCCAGGTCTTTTAAAACAATCATGAAATCATTTGAAACTGTACCTACCAAGAACAATGCTGTCTTTACCCAGTCCTTAAAAACAATCACTGCTTGTGCAAGCAGTCTGTCATTTACACGCTTACTGCATTATTTTCTTTAATTGGTGAAGACTCCTCTCACAACTTCAAAAGCATCTCTTCCAAATATTGTTTCTCCCCCATAATAAACCAAAAAGAAACAGATTTCAATCAGCCATCTAATAATCACATGGAATTATGAACAAGTATTATAAATACCTACATTTTAAGTTCTCTAGAGGCAAAAACCTACTTCCTAGTGTGCCTGGCACTGCCTCACACTGATATAATTATACATTTATAGGCTGCAAGACAGCAGCCCTTCACGTACTCTATTCTGCAGAAACTAGTGTACTGTAAGATTATAGGTGTTCTACAAAGTGAAACACATTCATGTGCTACCCTCATTTTTTTGGTCCTTGCCCAAAGACATGCTGATTAATTCTAGGGAAGGGGGAAAGGGAGAGAAACATTGATTGGCTACCTTTCATACATGCCCTGACCAGGGACCAAACCCACAACCTAGGCAAGTGTCCTGACTGAGAATCAAACTACGACCTTTTTCTCTGTGGGACGACACCCAAATAAGCCACACTGGCCAGGGCTCATGCTACCCTTCTTAGAGGGGCACAGTAACCATTGTATATTAAAGGCTCTGAAGTGCCTTGTAGTTTATTAAAAACCTTTTTTTCATTTTGCACTTCCCAGCCTTGACTTTTCCTTCATGTATATACCCAGGAGTGATAGTTGAAGTATTTAGTGATTAGTAAAGTATTTAGTAATTGGTAAAGCACAAACAATGATCAATCAACAGTAATTTGTGCTTGACAGTGTGTAAGGAGGGTCCTTATCCCCTTCTTCCTCCACTCCCCTTAAGATTTTAGCTGCTGTACACAGACTGATGAGAGGGCAGTCCTCAGGAAGTTTAAGAGTGAGGGAAGTATAAGCCCACCTTTGGGGCAACAGGGCAGAATTACTTCTGTATTTTAACACGTGGCATTATCTATATCACTGAATAGCACTCCTGAAAAGACACCATTGTTTCACACCAACAGTCTAAATAAATATATGTGAAGAGAAGAATTAAAAGGCCTTCTCCTAACTAAAGAATTTCAACTATCAATAAGCAGAGTTTTGGCTTGTTTGCATTTTGTGGGAGCCTTAAAAAATTACACTAAGTTTCCTGTATCATTAGTCCACTGTGAAATCTAATATAATGAGGACAAAGTCAACAGCTCTAGCTCTCCCAAGGAGATCTTTCCCCTCTCTCTCAGTAAGACAAGTTAGAGGCCTGTTCAGCCAAAGCTTTTTATTAAGCATTCTGATTCCAGAATCTGCTAGCTAGAGATAAGGACATCTCTCTTGGCGTGCATATCCTGGAATATCCATCATTATAAGCAAATGTCACTTTCAATGGTCTCCTCCACCAACCTCCTTTCTGAGAATAAATTTCTTTATTCTTTCTGTGCTTTAAGCCAACACTTCTTCTAACCTTTATCCCAAGATTCCTTCCTAATTTCAGACTTTTAAGTCTAGCATACTTTATTTCCTGTTAGTTTGTATTTCGTAACATTTTCAGAAATAATCCACTAATATAGAATCATCAAACACTTCATTCTACCATACACTTTCTATTTTATTTTTTTATTTTTAGACAAAGGGAGGAAGAAAGAGAGGGAGAGAAACAATGTGTGGTTGCCTCTCACGCACCCCCAACTGGGGACCTGGCCCGCAACCCAGGGATGTGCCCTGACTGGGAATCAAACTGGCAACCCTTTGGTTCGCAGGCCAGCACTCAATCCACTGAACAATACCAGCCAGGGCCCATATCCTTTCTAATCCTGTATAGATTCTGATCCTAGCAGAAAAAGTTTGACAATGTAGTTAGTGCATGAAAGCATCAATAAAAGAGAAATTATGATAAATTGCTTTACCATACATGTGTTTGTCTATATTTCTATTCTCACTACAATGATGTGAATTTTAAATCAGATGCATGAAACACAATGTTGGGCATTGGCAAGAACTGACGAATTCATTTTTGAAACTTTAATGAAAAGTCTGCCTACAATCTATATTCCAAATAATGTGCCTTCGATGGTTAAAAAATTCTAAAAACCTTGTATTTCTCTGTGAATGAAGTTTAAGTATATTCAATTTCATTTGCATAATTTTTAAAGTGTAAGCACATTTTTTAATCATTTGGCTAAGTTACTGTTTAATCTTAAGAGTTATCACTCACATTCACTATGTCTTAATTAAAAAGAAGTTTGTATTTATATTTCAAGTTTTATTTATAAGGCATTATAAACTTCACTCTGCAATTATATAATTCTGTAGCCTTATTTCTTCAAATCCAATTTAAGGATGGGCAAGCCCCACACCATCAGCATCCCATTGTCACTTTTTTTCTCCTTTCTTGTGCTTAAACTTCAGCCCTATCAATGATGCCCAAGAGTAAAACTATGCAAATAATAACACCTGATGGAAACACAGGAACTTAGGCTGTGACAGAAAACACAGGCTTTCTCAATCAATCCACAGGAATAAAATTCTAAAATCAACTATCAGATCATCAGATCATTCAAGGTATCTTTTAAAAGTGGGGAAAAAAAAAAAAAGAGAGAAACTGTCCTCTTAACAATAAATGAGTAATTTCAAATCCAACTGTTATTCATCCATTAAAAAATAATTGACATTGCTGTTTAGGTTGGAAAATAGCAATGTTACGGTATTAAGCCAGAAGATATCCCTTCCTTTATAGAGCTAACACTTCAGTTTTTAAGACGGAGCTAGTAAGAGTAAAGAAACTGAAATATAAAATACAGTAAAAAATCTCCTGAAAGTTTCCCTCTTCACACCTCTGCAATTAAGAGGGTTTGCAGAAACTGGAAACTTGATTGAATAAACCATGGTATATCCATATATTGCAGATGGAAAAAAAAAGGAATGCTATTATACATCCCAATTAGGATAGAACCTAAGGGTTGAACAGTGGATTATAAAATCCCTTCAAGTTATTTTCCCTTTTTATATTAGCCCATGGACAGGAAATAAAATAAAATGCTGGTTAAAGATGAAATGCCCATACAATAGTATTACACACAGAGAGATGTAAACAGCATTACTTCACCTACAACTAAAGTCAAGTTGATTTCTAACCCCAAAATGGGAAATTTAGGAGTCCTAGGTATTCCAAATCTGCTATTATAAGCAAAGAAACCCAAAGGGTTTTCTACCAACAATGGCATTTACTAATCTGGCAATAATTTTAAAATACTGTTAATATCACAGCACTTATACAATCAAGGTTAATAAGTGATAGCCAGATACTCAGAACAAATGTTTCATACAGTAAATATAATCTTTATTATCCAGAACCATTAAATATGCCATTTTCTAGATAACTGCGTATTCTAATAGCTATATAAAAAATGAATCAATTTCAATTTAAATGTTTCTAAAACTACTTCACAATAATGTTCTTCAACAAGGTATTTCGAGTTTTTCATTTTTCTTATTCTTCCAGCCAAGCAATATATAGCTCCCACTGCCTTAGGGGAAAATACAGCTGAAATTTAAAAAAAAAAAATCAACTGAGGTTCTAAATTAAAAAAAAAAAAAAAAAAAAGTTTTTTTAAACACAGGCCACAGTATTGAAAGGCTTTTCTTTTTAAAAAGATTTTATTTATTTATTTTTAGACTGAGGGGAAGGGAGGGAGAAAAAGATGTTGGAGAGAAACATCGTGTGGTTGCCTCTCACGCACCCCTTACTGGGGACCTGGCCCACAACCCAGGCATGTGCCCTGACTGGGAGTCAAACCAGTGACCTTTTGGTTCACAGGCTGGCAGTCAATCCACTGAGCCACACCAGCCAGGGCTTGAAAGGCTTTTAATGGCTAGGGTTGGGAACCACATAGAAAACTGGAAAACTCTTTCTAGGTTAGAAAGGAGCTTCAGAATCTGGACAGAAAAGACAAGTTGTAAATGTTGAAACCAGGAGAACAATATTCCCGAAAAATGTTTTGTTTTTTTGGGAGGCAGGCAATAAATTCTAAATGAGAAAATCTATCATCCAATTTTTTTAAAGGCCTATAGCCCAAAAAAGTTAACAAGTCCTACTTAGGGGCTGCAGAATCTAGGACTTCAAGGCCTAAATTTAGGTGGTTGTGACAAGTCCCTATGCGCTTCTCTCCCCATAATTTTTAGCCACAGGCTCTCCTACATTGCCACACATCTATCACTTTTTGTTGCTATTACCACTTCTGTACATCTCATCTTTGTTTTTTGTTGTTGTTTTGATTTTTCAGCAGAGGGGAATACTCAAGAGGCAACTCAGTAGTTTAGAAACTCTGAAAATTTCTTTAGAAATGTCCATATACTGCATGCTATTGGGGGCTGGGATGAGGAGGATATATATTCACTTGCTGTGGTCAGTAAGTTCTCAGAGGCTGTTTCTTTACCACCAAAGATCTCTTGCCCCTTATTTTTGATTTTAATGGAAAGGGATAAATTCAGAATCATTCATTCAATTTATTAAACATTTTTTGAGAGTTTAATGACAGTCGTTAGTCCCTGGAGTTTTAAAGACAAAAAACAAACAAACAAAAAAAACCCGTGATTCCTAACGGTAAAGTGCAAGCGACCTAATAAAAACAAAGTAAACCAACTGCAGTACAATATGTCAGTGTTAGTACAAGGCTTAAGTATCAGAAAAGAATTTATTTCTGGAAGAGATAATGAATGTATTAGTTGAGTTTTGCAGGATGAGTTAAAAGTTCTGAAGGAACTGGAAGAAGTGACATTTCAGATAACGAAGTCTAACTAAACTTGTATTTATCACTTTTAAAAAATTTAGAATAGCATGGGTTAAAGCTTCTTCATTAAATACTGTAATGAGACAGCTATGTGGGAATCATTTTAAAAATTATAAATAAGTAAACTTATTAACTGCATATTTCTGACAAGGCTACAAATTCTGGTCCAAGACAAAAAAAAAAATATACATATATATATAGCTTCAGTTAAAACACTCAAATCTTTGGTAACCTCAGGGACTATTTGATAAAATCATCTATGGACACAAAAAATATTTGATAGGAAACTATCTCTTATGCCAATTATTAGCCAGTTAATATTGATTTTTAATTTTCTCTAAAATCTATCAAATTTCAACCCTCTGCTCTCTACACCAATTCCCTCAGTCAACAAGGTTCTAATAATTTTATTCTCCATTTCTAATTAATCATAAAATTGTATATATTCCTGTCAATATCTCTAGTATTTTTTCCCTTTCACTACCATAACCACCTTATTACAAGCCCTCATCATCACTCTACAACACAGCTAGCCTCCAACCCAATTCAGTCACTAACTGATTAATATCCTATACTTCAGTACCACTTGCCTACATGAAAATCTTCACTTCACTGCTGCCTGTAAGATAGTATCCACACTCAACCTGGCATTCACTATTATAACCTGAGCCCAATCTACCTTTTATACCTTACAAGCTAATAACACTTAAGACCTTTTGCTACAGCTAAATTGGTCTATTCGCTATCTCCTGACCACCTCCAACACATTCTTGCTTCCATACTTCATTCATATTCCACTACCTAGAATACTGCTACTTCTCAGAATCAAAACCATTCAAGATTTTTTCTAAATATCACCCCAGAAGAATCTCTTTAAGCAATCTGAAAAGCCAGCTGCTCTTTATAAAAGTGTTTTGAAGCAGTAATTTCTAATAATGTAACTGTTTTCAGGGGAAAAAAGGCTCAAAATGCAAAGAGATCAGAAAAAAAGCAAGCTCCCCAAAAACTACACAATAGTGTGCTCCAGTCTAAAGTTATCCATTTTCCTTGGCTATTATAAACTGAAAATCTAGTTATCCACGTAGATTTGCTAATAAGCTAGCATAAAAATCAAATGTTATAGACTCAAGTACTTAACAAGTAAAATGACGAATTTGTGGTTTTCTTTAAAATAATCTAAGAAAAAAGAGGTATGTGTTTGAGTGGGGGATGGGGTAGGTGGTGGGTAAGTTTGATGAAGCAGGCTTGGCAATCATTTGCTGTGGAAGCTGAATGACAATTTCATAAGGATTTATTACCTATCCTCTCTACTTTTTTTATGTTTGAACACTTCCAAAATAAGAAGTTGAAGTGCTTAAATATTCAGCATGACATTATTAACAGATAACAAAAAAACCCCCAAAAAACAGGAGTAAAAAATCAACACAACTTCATATTTCTCAATCTACCATTATCACACCAAGGTCTAAAAAAAGCCAAAATCATCTAACTTGTTATGATTAACAAGCAACGTATTAAAAAAAATGCAGATTTAAGTCAAAAATCTCATTTTAGTGCATTATTCCTTAAACTGGTCCTTCCCACCTGACTTAACTGACTTACCAGCTATTAATCACTTTCATATTCTACCCTTTTTCTGTTTCATCATACCTTTTTCGTGAACAAAACTAATCTGTGAAATGAAGAACATAAAATTAAGCAACAAGCGAAGGGTTTTTGACATTCCTGATTAAAAATTAAGTTATGTCACATCCAAGAATATAAACCTGTGTTTTGAGAATGTTCCTGATATAACCTAAAAACAGGAACCAGTAAGACAAAGGTAAACTTGGCATTAACACCTGGAAAACAAATGGACAAATAAAGAGCCATTCACTATAAAGCTTTTTTCATTTAACTCCAGAAGCTCTGGCCATAAAGAGGTTCATTTAGGTAGAGGAATTTATGGATGGTCAACTTATGAAATCATTAAACTAACTTGGAAAAATCTGCATTGATATCTGAGTTCTTAATTATTAACTCCTCTGAATGCAATAGTATTAACCCTTTAAAATAAATTTTTATTCCTGATAAGTAACGCATGTTTATTATAGAAAATAAAAAGTAACAACGGAAATCCTTACAAATAAAACCATCACGTACAGTGAATATTTTGGCATTTCTTCTAGTTTTGTGTACATTCATGCATGTGCAGACAGTAAGGGAAGGAGGGTACACCAAACTTCATTGTACGAAATTAGAACTATACTATTTGCTATTTTCAATCTACATTCTATTTTCCTGTATTTAATATTTTTCAAATTAGGACACTTAAATCACAAAACATTGTGAACTCCTGAAAAAAATTATTATTTTGACAAGTAACAGTTAAAAACTCTTTTATATATCCTTTTAAGAACACACCACTCTGAAATAAGAAATATTCAATAAAATGTCAACCATAAAAGTTCTTTCCAAAGCACCTAAATAGAAACTGAGTTGCTGAGGCAGACATGAAATAAAAGGCTTGATGGACTAAAAAGATATCACCATTAGGTGCTATAAGGTATTTCTGAGACACACAATCTCAAACTGCCTGTTATTTTGATGCAGTCTTTCAGGGGAGAAAAAAGAAACCGTAATTTTCTTTAAACATTGGTAAAGAAATCTGAAATCTGGCCCTGGCTGGCGTGGCTCAGTGGACTGAGCACTGACTTCAAAACAAAGGGTCGCCAGTTCTATTCCCAGTCAGGGCACATGCCTGGGTTAGGGCTGTGTCCCCAGCTGAGGACACTCAAGAGGTGACCACACATTGATGTTTCTCTCGCTTTCTCCCTCCCTTCCCCCTCTGTGAAAATAAAATCTTAAAAATAAAAAAAATCTGAAATCTAAAAATCTAAAAGTATCATCAGCCAAGTCATAATGGCTCTATTAGTTATGCAAAAAGATGTGTATCAAGTCTCATACTTGAACTTTATAGCACTTCACAGTTTAAAAATTATAAATAAGTAATAATAAATAAGTAAATTTACTATCTCATCTGAGCCTCCAAGCCTGTGAGCAAGACAAGTTTACAAACTGAGTAAGGCCTTGGAACCAAGTGCTAAGATCACAACTAGACCCTTAAATCTCTGTGTTCTTTCCATGTTGTATTCTAGATATTTAAAATGTACACTTATTTTATAGCTTTGTTTTTCTAATTGTAAAAAAGTAACATATATTCATGACCACCAGGACCCCAGAAGAAAGAAAAACGACTCTCATGACAAACAGAAAAGAATAAAAAGTTTCTGTATAATCTTACCATAAAGGGAAACCTTTAACATTACTTTTCTAGGTGGACACCCACATACCTCCTTTGGTACTGCTTTGATAGTGACTGTTTACCTCAGGAAATAGAAATCCACATTCATACCTAAGAATGCAGGCATTACACTGGATTAATAATACAAGAGTAAATACATATCATTCGTGCTTTCCTTAGTTTAACTGGCACTCAATATGCAAATTTCTTCTGGAATATGGGTAGATCCACCCAGCCAACTCTTTTCCGCCATTAGTTTTGTAACCTCCAATCTTAAAAAAGGTATACAAGTCATTAATTCTGAAGGTGCCGTAAGGGTGGATAGAGTATCATGTTGTATGTAAAAATGCCAAAGTGTGGTACCTCAAGGAAAGTGTGAAAGAAACAATAAGCAGACAATTAGAAACATTATTTGGGAACATGAAGGACATCACAAACTTCACTGCTACCTGGAAGGCCTGATAAACATGATTCAGATTAGGAAAAAAATGGAAGATCAACTTGCTGACAATAGGAACAAATCACCATGAGAACCATACATTAATAATCCCACAACAATGATTTAAGTTATTATTTCTGGGAAAACAACTTTATGATAAACCGGGTATGTGAGTATAAACAGAGGTGCTTTTTATATTTTAGGATCGTGTCCATTGCATACACAATGGTATTCATAGTAACATCACCTTGTACTCATAGTGAAAGACGTGCACTGGTGGTCCTGCTTCCTTTGCTACCCTCAACAAATATAACGCATTAGTCCAAGAGAAACCCCTTATCCAATGTGGAATAAAGAAATCTTTCCTGGGATTTTCTTTTTAAACCAGGAATGAGAAAAGTGATGGATGCTGATAAAACTCAGATAGTGTTGACAGCATTATTATTACTTTAGTGAGAAAGCACAAACAGTGAAACAAAACAGCCTGTGTATAACAGAGGTAAGCAGGAACAAAAGGAAATACAGTGTTGTGCTGAAGACATTTACTACTCAGTATCAACTGTGCCCGAGGGCTACCCGCATTCTTGCCCTCCCCACCTCGTGCTTGTTCACTTCATGAAGCACATGAGCCAAAAAATGTTCCCATCTGCCTAAAATGGGTTTCCAAAATCTTCAATTTAAGTATACCCAAACTATCTTACCAAATGCCTAAAATGTCAAACGCTTTTAAGTCTTTACAAGCTTCAAAAGAACATATATAGTATCTTAATTTTATGTGTAAAAAATGAAAATAAGAAGCAAATATCTGGTTATCGTTATAAAAAGAAACAAAAGTAGGATAACACAGAAAACAACAAAGCTGGTTACCTGCAAGGGTGTCCAACCTTTTGGCATCTCTGGGTGACACTGGAAGAAGAAGAGCTGTCTTGGGCCACACATTAAATACACAAACACTAACAAAAACAAAATAATCTCACAATGTTTTAAGTAAACTTATGATTTTGTGTTGGGCGGCATTCACAGCCATCCTGGGCCGCATGTGGCCAGCAGGTTGGACAACCCTGCAAGAAGTTACAGGCTTAATAGGAAATGGGAATGATGTTTCATGAAGTTCATCTTATTACATAGTTTTGACTTTTAGAAGCATATTAACAATCTACATTTTTTAAAAAATAAAACAAGGATGGCAAGGAGGGAAAAATATAAAAGTAAACTGATTCAATCATTTTTCAAATGTATACTATAACCCACTGAAGAGGAAAAAGAAAACCAAGGCAAGTTAGTTATGAACCCACTATTTATATACCCTCAGTTTGGGGGTAGCTAGGAAAAAAAGGAGAACTACAAATAAATTCTTACTCTTTTTAGTAGTTTCTTTTGGGAGGTTTGCTGTTTTTTGTAGCGGTATGGGTAAAGTTAGCGCAAATAAGCGTTTTAATAGTGCTGGAAGCCAGGGTTCTCACTGTGGAGGACAAAACACATAAATACAAAATGGAAGAAAGAACTGGATAGTATCAAATTATAAACCAGTGAAAAAACCAGGAGTCCATAACTACATACCAACAGAACTATGTAAATGTAGAGGGACTGCTTACTTGCAGAATCGTATCATTTTTGTGACCATTGTAGGAAAGACTGGTTCAGGCAAGAATCATCTGTGCATGTTAAATCCTAAAATGTCTCTCTACAGGCCAGTTAGTTCAAGGGGTGGTATGGGGAAATCAAACATTTTGACCAAATATGTGATGAAACATATCACCCATGATAGGCAGAGGGACATCACGCACCTCCAGATCTGATACGGTGGGGACATAGCATCACTTAGATGATTTTTCTGGCCAAGGATGCATAGTCTGAATCAAATTAAGAGGAAACATCAGAAAAATCCAAAATGAGCAATGTTCTGTTTTTTTTTTTTAAAGTAGATTGTATTCTTTAAAAATGTCAATTTCGCAAAGATAAAGAAGGTTATGGAAATGTTCCAGAGTAAAGAAGACTGATGAGACAGGACAACTAAATGCCATTATCTAATCCTAGACCGATCCTGTACTGAGGAAGAGGGACGGGACAGAACATTATTGGGTCAATTGACAAAATCAGAATATGGTAATCAAAGATTTTTTTATCAATGTTAAATGTACTGAGATGGTAACTATACTGTGACTACGAAAGAAAATATCCTATTCTTATAAAATAAACAAGGGTAAAAAGAAGCATGCAATGTAAGCAACTTATGCTCAAATAGTTTGGGAGGGAGGAATAGTTGTGCGAGGGTGTGTGTAGGAGGGCAGAGAAGAGAAAGGGAGAGACAGGGAATTCCTGTTAGGTAGTGCTTTACTCATTCAAAAATAGTTAATGACTCAAAGTATTTCCAACCCTGGAATATCTAACTTCTTAGTTACATATTATATACTAAGTCAAAAAAGGACTGGACTATAAGCAAGTACAGCAATAGGCAGAAAACCTGCAACATGATGAACATCAGCACAAAGCAGATGCCTGGATTTGGCCCTTCTTTTTCTGCATCATGCTCACTCCCTAACTACTACTGGCTGTTAAGTCAGCCCATTATGCAATGCATAATAATCTAATCTTTGGGGAAATTTCCACTGATCTGAAGACACCCACCCTGTAGGAGGGTTGCCACTAAATGACTTCATGCAAAATTGGTTAACTCCCATAAATACGTAACACTAATGTAGCATAGTGTTTTTTAAGAACTTGACCCTAGATTCCATTAATGCTGGTCCTGCTGCTTGCTAAAAATGTCACCCCACGCAAGCCAGTTAGCCCCAGGTTCAGTCTGATCATGTGAAAAATGTAAATAAAAACAATACCCACTTAAGAATGTTATATGAAAATAATTAAATTATATCTCCTGACATGCCATAGGTGCTCAAAAAATGTTAGACAGTAAACAATATGGTATTTAAGCAGCAGGTAGTTATTTGCTCCTTTTACTGACTTGGATAATTTCTGAAATTGTCAACGTGGTAGGAGAAACAGAAATTAATACATGTATACATGTGTGTGGTATATGAAATACACTGGGCAAATTTGACCAACTAAATGTATGACATTAAGGAATTATTATTTTAGGTGCGTCAAGCATGTTTTCCTCTAAATATTTAGAAGGAAACTTTTAAACTATAAATTGATGAATGATATGGGATTTGCTTAAAAAAAACAGGGTGGAGGGTAGAAACAAGATTGAACATTAGCTTGTATTTGTTAAAGCTGATGAGAGGTACATGGGTAGTGAATCACTGTATTATACTCTCTGCTTTTGCATATGTTTAAAAATAAAATGCTTTTTAAAGAAGTAAAGAAATTCAAAACAACAGTTGGCAACATTCGCTCATTAGCAGGGACAATAGGGAAATTAGTTTAAAATTTAATAAAATGAAGACTGCAGAAAAAAGTATAAAAACTTTAAAAAGGCTGAAACGATAAAAACATTTTGGTGTTTAAGGGATTCAAAAGTTGAAAAACAACCTAAAATATAAGTACCCCAATGTAAACACTAAGAAAACATCAAAACGTGTACCTTAAAACTTTTTTTCAAAGCAAAACCTTTCTTACTTTTTTAAAAAAATAAAATCCTCACCCAAGGAAGGGAGAGAGGGAGAAAGGAAAAAATAAAAAGGTAGAGGGGGTGGGGGCAGTGGGGAGAAGAGAAGAGAGAATGAGAAACATCAATGTGAGAAACACTTAACCAGCCGCCTCTGGAACATGCCCCAGTGGGGGATCAAAATCACAACCTAAGTATGTGCCTTGACCAGGGATGGAACCCACAACCTTTTGGGTACAGAAGGACGCTCCAACCAACTGAGCCACCCGGCCAGGTCAAGACCCTCACTGATTATTAGAGCAATGTTTTATTTCTATACCTCACCTTTTCCTTACCCTCTTCCTTTTTGTTACTCTTTATCTTCCATTTATCTATTTTCCTTTCATTTTAATTTTCAACCACAAATAAGACCACAGTAAATAAAATTGAAGCAATGAAATAATCGGTAAAGACGGACACAAAGGGGGCTTACTAGCCTTCCACAAATATAACTAGTTTCAGTTTTGGAGGATCTCTTAACCACATTTCAACACTCAACAGCTCCCGTTTCTACACGAAACAGCCCAAATTACGTTACTGGGTACCTATACTGGAAATACTGTTTCTTAGTATGTACAGCATTTTATTAAGATTTTGGAAAGATTTATCCAAACTTTGACCAGTAAATACTCAGCTATAGTAGAATTTGGACTCCAAGGGTCTGTCTTGTGTTCTTATCCTGGCTCTGACAACTACCAGCTGAATTCATTCACTCTAATTGTGAACATCTAACACTTACTAGGCACTGTGACAGATACGAAAGTGAACATAATCATATAATAAATGGTTACAGTATGTTTTGATAAGTGCTACAAGACAGGCATATATGAACTTTATAGATGCACAAAATACTTCAATGAAATATTAGGTAATCTTTCAGCTCCAAAATTTTATCAATTTAATCTAAATTCCTTTAAGCCCCTTCTTTTTCATTGTAAGAGAGTATCCACAGGTTGTAATAAAAGTAACAGCTGATACTTATTAAGCACCTAGTATGTGTCAAAGCATAGGAGCTTTCCACATATTGTCTCACTCAATCCTCACAACATTCCCAAGCAGGTATTATCACCCTTTTACAGATAAGAAAATGCAAGTTCAGAAAGACTAAAATAACTTACCCAAACCTCACACATACAGTTAAGAGGGAAAAGCAAGGATTTGAGTGCCAATCTTCTGATTCCAAAGCCTATTCTCTTTCCACTAAACTATTTCCCTCATTTTCTTTTACTACATGAAAACAAAATTTCCAGAAATCACCTTCTTAAAAGCACCCAAGAGAAAAATCTTTAAGACAGCCAGGAAATAGAAAGTAATCACTAACCATAGAAGCATTTTTTTTTTAAACCAAAGCATCTGCTATATACACCCTCCATAATAAAAGATTTCAAAACTAAAATATAACCAACATTCAAGGTAGCAAACATGTTGTGACATGAATTAGCTAATAAAAATGAATGATTCTAATAAAATAAAAATAAAATAATGAGATTTTGTGATTTCTTCCAACTGTTTCATCTTTACCCTTATTTGCTTCAACACAACCGAGGGAATGGCCCAGCCTACTTTAGTGTATTAACATACTGAGTCCACGTTAAGAACTTAAAAATGCCTATTACAGTGTATGCTAATACAAAATAAGGTGTAATGAAACGCTATCAAATTTTTTAAAAATGCTACATAAGCCCACTAAGTTTAGAATACCTAAACATCAACAAAATTTAAAGTTATGCTGAAATAAAAAAAATTATGTGTTTATTTTTGTGTATAAACTTCATTAAATTCATCTTTTCTGTAAATCTTTTTCCAGGTTATCAATCTTAACTGCAAATATGAACCAGCAAACATCCCTGAAAAATAACTCTTTACGTAAAATAAAGAAAAAAACAAAAATTTTTGTGCGTAATTCCGAAGCTCATTAGCAAAACAATTTGAATGAACATTAAGTCGTCGGATCCTGGTAACAAGTTTTTTTCTTCAGAATTCCTTCAGATTAAAACAGTATTTCCCCCCATATTTCGCCTAAAAGTGAAATTTAAGATGAACAAAAATTAGCTCGAGGCACCCTTCATTATCTAGTTCCACTAAGGAGCTCGCAGGAATATGTCTCCTTCATTCGCGTCTACCTCAAACAACATGAGATCTGAGTCCAGCGTCCTCAAGGATTCGCGTTTGTGGCACACAGCCTCCCCCCACTTTTAAGAGAACGGGGCCCAGGCTAGGAATCGGACGTAAACGCATCACTAACGATCCGCACCCAAGACCCCTCCGAGAGACTGGGAAATAAACACGGGGGCCATTTGTGAGCCCTCCCTGGCCCTCGCCGAGGTGACGATTTTTGCATACTCGCACGAGGCAGCCGGAAGAAACACGGATCGGCGAAAGCCGCTGAATCGTAGCCTTCCCCCTTCATCGCGCGTCCCCCAGCCCCAGCCCCAGCCCCGCTCTTCTCTCCTCGTTTCTTGCACAACGTCGCTGACCACAGGGCTCAGCTCGAGCTCCACCGCCTCTCTTCACGGCCCAATGGGAATGGTTACTGCCGCCGCCGGGCTTCCTCACCACCGCTGGCTCTGGCTGTCAGGCCTGGCGCGGTACAGGCAGGCCCGGCGCCGATGGGGAAGGGGCCGCCGCTGCCTTTACCAAAGGGTTGTTTCTTGTTCCTCGGCCCAGTGCAACGGCATCGGGCGACTCTTTCTTGAGGCACGGTCCAAGCACGGGTGCCCGACCCGGCCCTCGCGGGCAGCGAGGTGAGCCGACGAGGGAGCAGAGAAGCTAAGCTTCCCTTCCCATCCCCGGGGTCCTCCAACCTCCTCCCGCCCCCGCCGTCTGCCCGCCGCCATTTTGTGCGCAGCCGCTGCGACACAGATACAATAGTCGGCCCGGATCTCATACGAAAGGCTCAGGACCCCAGCGCTATGGGCTCCCGCCATCCAGCCCCCTACTCCCCACGAAGCCGCGGTCCTACCTATGCCTACCCGACTAACAGCCGGATCCCATTTGCGCCCCAAACAGCTTAGCGCTCAGCCTCCAGTCTCGACACCGAAGAAGCCACCGCCTCCAAAAAGCTGCACGCATGCGCGTCTATCGAGCCTTTGCGATTTCTCCTCAGCTCCCGGCGCCTGCGTACCACCCGCACCGGGCTCGCCCGGAGGCACGGAAAAAGGGGCCAGAGAAGCTTGGTTCCGGAAGGGGTCGCTCTCGCACCTACTCGGGCATCCGGGAAAACGCAAGCACCGCCAGTACCTGTCCTATCCAAATCATGCGCACCGCTAACCTGTATTGTCTCACTTCCTCCGTGAAGTCTTCCCCGATCACTTTTGCCTTCACTAATACATTAACTTAGGTAATATTCATCTGGCATTTGATATCATAATGCTTTGCAGGGTTAAGATTTTACCTTTATCCTCTTGCCTTACATTCTTTTCAATCCCTACAGCAATCATGTAGGGATATATACGTCTACATGTATATGTGTATATATGTATATATCACATGTGATGTACAGACATATCGGTATGTCTACATACGATGTCAGTGTGATATGTGGTGTGATATATCTCATATATGATACATACACACACACACAGCATAGCAACTCAAAATGTCAGGAAGTGAGAATTCAATTAAAACGTTGAATTGGTTGGTCCTGGTGGGATACTCAGCTGGTTAGAGCGTTTCTCCAATATGCCAAGTTTGCGGTTTGATTCTGGTCAGGGCACACAGAAGAGTCAACCAATGAATGCATGAATAAGTGGAACAACAAAATCTCAAATCTTTAAAAACATAATGAGTTAAAAGCTTAACACTCAAAATCCTTTCATGTATCATTTCATAATGAAAATGTGTGTGGTATTTTTAACATTCATTTTACCAATGAAAAACCTTTGTTTGAGAGAACTTGAGTAACGTCTCAAGGTTACTCTGCTTACTACATCAACATAAAAACTTAATCGCTGGAAAAATCACAAGTCCTGCCTTACTGATACCAAAGAACACCTACCCTGAGTCTCATGCATCAGTTTTACCCAGCACCCAAGCTGATGTATTTGTTTTACTCACATTAGAAAAGTCAGGAAGAAAAGTATTTTATAAAATATATCTTATCAGATTTTCCTTTCAAACTAAAAATCCTGCCTAAGGCAACAAGCCAAAAAACAACAAAGAAATGACCAACAAGCTCTCCCCAAACTCCAAATAACCAATGTTAAAGTTGGATGTGTTTCCGTCGAGACATTATAGTCATGCAAATACATCGCTTCTCGGCCTTTTGGCTAAGATCAAGTGTAGTATAGTCATGCAAATATACACAAATGTGTTATCTGTATAATGGGAAATATTCTTTATTCTTTTTTCTAAAAATTTACATATTAGCCAGGCATTTTCCCACATAAACTATATATAATCCTCTCTTTTTAAATTGTGGCATAATATTCATAGTATGGCTCCATCATCAATTATTCAACCTGTTATTAAACACTGAAGTCGTTTTGAGTCTTTTTTATACTGCAAACATTGCTATATACAAACATTACAAAGCCTTATGAACTGATATTTTTATTTCTTTAAGGCTAGAATCCCAGTAGTGAGACTATATGCTAAAAGACACATATATGCATATAATTTTAATAGATATTGTTAGAATACTTTTCAAAGAGTTTACACTGTACAAATTCCCACTTCCATTATATACATAGGAAAATGACCATTTCTCCACAACCTCACTTTTTTGCCTGAACTCTGAAATAACTTAAATATCATTGGACTTGTCGGTTCTTTAGTTTGGTAGAATTCACCTCTGAAATATCTCTTCTGGTGCTTTTTCTAGGGGCTGCTCTTGAACAACTTTGTCTAGATATTTTATATCTAATTTGATTAGAATTTCTCTTTCTCCTCCACAATCATTTTTATAATTTATATTCTTCTTAAAAAGTGCCTGGCTGGTGTAGCTCAGTGGATTGAGCGTGGGCTGGGAACCAGAGGGTCCCGGTTCGATTCCCAGTTGGGGCACATGCCTAGGTTGCAGGCCAGGTCCCCAGTGAGGGCCATGTGATAGGCAACCATACATTGCTCTTTCTCCCTCCCTTCTCTCTCTGAAAATAAATAAATAAAAATCTTTTAAAAAATAAAAAAAAAAGCATCCATGTCATCTGGGTTTCAAATTCATTTCCCTAGAGTTAGGTACAGTAACCTCTTAAATTTCTTTCATTTATGTTGCCCCCTTCCAAAGTTTCTTTATTTCTATAGCACTTATCACCTTCTCACATGCTATATAATTTATTTCATATTGTTTCTTATCTATCCCTCTCCACTAGAACATGAGCTCTAGTATTTCTCCATTTTCTTCACTGCTTTATTTTCGATACCTAGAATGATACTTGGCACACAGTAAAAATTCAGCATTTATTTAATGAATGAATGAATGAGCCTGATGGGTAAAAAATCGTGTGTGTGCATGGGTGTATGTTGTTGAGCATCCTTTTACTCTTTTTTCTAAGCGTCCTTTCAGATCTACTAGCCATGTGCAGTTCCTCCTTATAAAAAACCTTGTAATATTCCATGCTCACATTTATAAGGAGCTGGTTGTCTCTTTTTTTAATCAGGAGATAGTTCTTAGTATATAGGAATATTAATCTTTTGTCAAATATGTTGCAATTGATTTCTCCCATTAATACTTTGTCTCTGTCTTTTGTTATTATAAAATTTAAATGTAATCAAATGTAATCAATCTTTTTATGACTTCTGAGTGTTCTTTTTGGCTAAGAAGCCTTGCCCCACCCCCAAAGCATACATGTCCAGAAATTATACAAAAACTCTCCTAAGCTTTTTAAATTTTTGTTTGCAACTTCACAATTTTATTTTTATAGTTAGATGTTTAATTAACCTAAAATTGATCACTTTTGTTATCTGAAATGGAGATCTAACTTTATTTTCTGAATGGATTCTGAAGTTAAGAGTATATGGTTAACCCTAGAGCAACAACTAAGAAAATAATTTTTAAAACATCAATGTATGGGGAAAATCATTAAAAGAATTAAGATGATACACTACGGAAGTATTCACAAAGCAAAAGAAAACAATACATGATGAATTGAGGGGAAAAGTCATGGGATGAACATAAAAGGAAAAGCAAAATGGCAGACCTATCAATAACACTAAATGAGAATGGGTTAAATAAAGTATCTAATCAAAAGGCAGAGATCGTCAGGTTCAATGAAAACATAAAAACATACATCCAACGATATGTTGTCTACAAGACACATTCTTTAGACTCTGAGATATAAATAGGTTGATAAAAGAATGGAAACACATATATCAAGCAAACAGCAGTAATAAAAAACTGAATGATATATTTTATACCAGTCTTAGTTATAAATTCCTTTCTGTAAAGAGTTAAATTCATACCTCTGTAGAGAAGACCTTGGTCTTTCTTAAGCTTACATATTTTTTCTTGGGAGATGATCTCTTTTAAACCATTCAGCAATAGCCTGGGGCAGAAAATTCCTCTTCTCTTCTAACTCTTTCTGAACTATACCTCTACAAGCAACAGCCATGTTCTTCTACCCTGCTTACACTTCCAACACACACCTTGACTCTTTCCAAAGACCTGAAGTAAATTGACTATTTAAAAAATAAATTTGAAGTAGCTATGCCAATATTAGGCAAGACTGACTTTGTATCAACTCAGTGTCGGTAATATAGTACACAAAAATCAAGAATAAGAGAGGAACCCCCGAAAAGCAAACATCAGGGTAAATATAATGTCCTATTCTTCTCTACTGTAGTTCCTTAAATATATTTGAGGTATGAACACAAAAATTATTGTCTTCTGGGAGTTCCAACATACATAGATGTATATAGCATATAGAGGGAAGAAAAATAGGCCTACATGTGTAATGCTGCTACATTCCAGTTAAAGGGATAAAATACTAATTGCAAGTAGACTCTGAACAGCTTAGTATGTATTTTTTAATCCCTAGAGAAAAACATTATAAAAAGAGAAACAGACACTATACAAACTGATATACTCAAAATCACACTAAAAAATTAGAACAAAATACTAAAAAATGTTCAAATTTTTCAAAAGGTAAAAAAAGTAAAAGAGGAGTCAAAAATAGAGGGGACAATAAAGATAATAAAATAATATTCCTAAATCCAAACACATTAATACTTACATTAAATATAAATGGTCTAATCAAACCAATTAAAGGCACAAATTATCAAAATGGATAAAACCAGTTCTCCCTGCCGCCGTTTAGCCACAAAGAATACATTCCAAGATCCCAGTGGATGCCTGAAACCATAGGCAGTATTGAAACCTATATATACTGTTTTTTCCTGTACATACATACTTATGATAAAGCATAATTTATAAATTAGACCAATAAGAGATTAGTAACTATAACACAATAAAATAGAACAATTATAGCAATGTACTATAATAAAAATTATGTGAAGATGGTCTTTCTCTCAAAATATCTGATTGTACTATACTTCCTTCTTACGATGACATGCATGATCAGTGTCTACACGAGGTGAAAACATAGACCCTGGGACTAACATTAGGCTACTGTGAGGGTCACTGAACACTAGCACTGTGATTCCATGACAGCTGATTCAGAGACAGCTACTAAGCAACTAACTGGGGATAGCATGGGTATACTAGACAGAGGAATGTTTCATGCCCCAAGATGGACAGAGACGGATGGCACAAGACTTCATCACACTACTCAGAGCTCTGCTCAAATTAAAACTTATTACTTGTTTAGTTCTGGAATTTTCCATTTAATAGTTTTGGATCATGGTTGACTGTAGCTAACTGAAACTGTGGAAGGCAAAACAGCAGATAAGGGGGGACTACTATATATGTTGTCTTCAACATATAAACAAAGTAAAGGTTTTACTTCAAATATAATGACATAGGTAAGTTAAGATATACTACATAAATGACAATTAAAAAAACAAAGTGGCTGTACTAATATTGGACAAAGTAATCATCAAGCTAAAGAAAATCAGAATGCAAAAAAAGGACATTTCATATTATTAAAAGGGTCTAGTCATCAAGAAGATATAAAAACCCTGTATGTGTATGCACCTAAGCTTAAAAATACATGAAGCCTTACAGCTGAAGACTTCAAAACTCCTTTCACAGCAATAGATAAAATTAGTGGACAGTTGCCCTGGCTGGTGTGGCTCAGGGGACTGAGTGCCAGCCTGCGAACCAAAGGGTTGCTGGTTTGGTTACCAGTCAGGGCACATGCCTGGGTTGCAGGCCAGGCCCCCAGTTGGAGGTGCACAAAGGGCAATCTCACATTGGTATTTCTCTCCCTCTCTTTCTTCCTCCCTTCTCCTTTCTCTAGAAATAAATAAATAAAATCTTAAATTAAAAAAAAAAACAAACCACGCCCTACTGCCTTATTTCAAAAAAAATTAGCAGGTGGAAAAACAGCAAAAATAAAGAAGAACTGAATAACATTATTAACCAACTGGATCTAATTGTCATTTATAGAACATGACATACAACAACACAAGAATGTAGATGCTTTTCAGGTGCATGAGGAACATTCACAAGATAGGCCATATCCTCAATCATGAAACAAATTCACAAAGGTAAAATAATTAAAATCGTACTAAGAATGTTCTCAGATCATAATGGAATTGAACTAGAAATCAATAACAGAGAGGTAACAAAATCCCAAATACTGGGAAATTAAACCATATACTTCTAAGTAATCCACAAGTCTAAGAAAATGTCTCAAAAGAAATATATTTTGAACAGAATGAAAATAAAAATACATCCTATCAAAATTCAGAAGGAAATTTTTAGCATTAAGAGCTTATATTAGAAGAAGAAAGGTATCAGATCAATAATCTAATAATCTTCCTCCTTAAGAAACTAAAACAAAAGCAAAGCAAAATAAATCCAAAATAAACAGGGGTGTCCAACCTTTTGGCATCTCTGGATCACACTGGAAGAAGAAGAGTTGTCTTGGGCCACACATTAAATCATTGTGACATGTTTCCCTGCCTGGTGTGGCTCATTGGATTGAGCACCCACCTGTGAACCAAAAGGTTGCTGGTTCGATTCCCAGTCAGGGCACAAGCCTGGGTTGTGGGCCAGGTCCCCAGTTGGGGGCGTGTGAGAAGCAACCAATCAATGTATCTCTTGCACATTGATGTTTCTCTCCTCTTTTTCTCCCTCCCTTCCCCTCTCCCTAAAAGTAATAAATAAAATCTTTTAAAAAAACACTGTGACACATAATAACAAAAAAAATCTCATAATGTTTTAAGTAATTCATGATTTTGTGTTGGGCTGCATTCATAGCCATTCTGGAACGTGTGTGGCCTGTGGGCTGCAGGTTGGACACCCCTGATAGTAGAAGGAAGGAAGGAATAAAAATAAGAGCAGAAATCAATGGAATAGAAAATGAGAAAACAATAGAGCAATCAGTGAAAATTACTGGTTCTTTGAGAAGATCAGTAAATTCATAAATCTCTAGTGAGATTGGCCAGTAAAAAAAAAAGAATGATATGATCAATATCAGATATGAAAGAGGTGACATGAGACAAATATTGAAAGGAACAAATAAAGGAATATTGCAAGCAATTTTATGTCAATAAATTCTGTAATTTTCATGAAAGGGACCAATTCTTTGAAAATGTGAACTACCAAAACTAACCTAATGTGGAATGGGTGACATAATAGTCTTGTAACTGTTAAATAAGTTGAATTTGTAGTTAAAAATGTTCTAAGAAAAAAAATCTCCAGGCCCAGATGGTTACAGAGGTAAATTCTACCCATCATTAAAAAGAAAACAAAACATTAGTTCTACCCAATCTCTTCTAGAAAATAAAAGATGAAGGAATACCCTCAAATGAATCATAAATTTAAATGTAGAGCATAAAACCATAATTTTCTTAGAGGAAAATATAGTGGAAAATCTTCATGATCTGAGGATAGAAGAATAAGAATTCATGCCATGGCAGACATGATATCAAAACCATAATCTAAAAAGAGAAAAAATTTGATTAATTGAATTTTGCCAAAATAAAGTTTTGTTCTTTAAAAGACACCCTTAAAAAGATAAAAAGACAAGCTACTGACTAGGAAAAATATGTGTAAATCGCATATTTGACAAAGGACTTGTACCAAGAATAGAAAAAGAACTCTTAAAACTAAAGAATAAGAAAACAATCCAATTAAAATATGGACAAAGGACTTGAACAGACATTTCACTAAAAAGGACATGAAAAAATGTTTAATATCATTAGCGATTAGGGAATGCAAATTAAAACCACAGTGAGATATTATCACACACATTGGAATGGCTAAAACTTGACAATACCAAGTGCTGTTAGGAAATGAAGCATATAGCACTCTCAAATACTTGTGGGGGGAATGCAAAATAGAAGACACTCTAGAAAATGGTTTGGCATTTCCTTATAAAGTTAAACAGACATTTATTGTACATTAGTCTTCTCTTATATGTGGTTTAACTGTCCATGGTTTCACTTACTCACAGTCAACCCTGGTCCAAAAATATTAAATGAAAAAAATTCCAGAAATAAACAATTCATAAGTGTTACTTTGTATGCCGTTCTGAGTAGCATGGTGAAATGCCATCCTGCACCGTTCTGCCTGGGATGTGAAACATCCCTTTGTCTACTGTATCCATCTGTACACACTGCTGGCCACTTGGTCACTTAGTAGCCATTGGTTATTTGATTGACTGTCATGGCATCATTGGGCTTCTGTCCCATTTACTGTTATTTTACTTAATAATGGCCCCAGAGTGCAGGAGTAGTGATGCTGGCAATTTGAATATGCTGAAGAGAAGCCATCATATGATTTCTGTAAGTGAAAAGATGATACAGTATAAGAAGATACTTTGAGAGAGACACTGACAAAATTCATATTACTTTTAATACAGTATATTGTTATAACTGTTTTATTAACTATTGTTAATTTCTTACTGTGCCTCACTTATAAATTAAACTTTATCATAGGTACGTACATATAGGAAAAAACACAGTATATACAAGGGAGGATCCAAAGAACCTGCAATTTATTTATAAAAAATTACTCATTACTCAGAGTGAGATCAAGTGAATAGGGAGGGTGGGACATGGGGGGGTCAGGCCATTTTTTGTCAAAAACTGCTGAAAACTCGGTGGGGTGTGGGCAGGTGGGCTCTTAAATCATCCATCATGAAATGTGCAAACACGTTGAAAGAATCTTAAAAAAAAAATTCACTGAAGCTAAACGGAACCTCTTACAGCAACGCCAGTTGGTACACTGATACAGATCGGTTCCTAGAACACTCACCTAGCAGGGGAAGCCTGTACTACAAGGGACCCGCCCTCCAGAAGACAATGCCATTTTTGGGTTCCCCCTTGTGTAGGGTTTGGTACTATCCATGGTTTCAGGCATCCACTAGGCAGTCTTTGAAAGTATCCCCTGGGACTGAGGGGAAGAGGGCTACTCTCCCCTCCTGAGTATCTCCCCTAGAGAAATGAAAGTTATGTTTACGCAAATAACTCTACACAGATATCTATATCACGTTTACATGCAATAGCCCCGAATTGGAAACCACCCCAATGTCCTGCAGTGGGTGAATGGATAATCAAACCTGGTACATCCAAACAATGGAACACTACTCAGCAATGAAAAGGAACAAATTACTGATACATGCAAACAATCTGGATAAACCTAACACATGCTCAGTGAGAGAGTCCAATCTCATGAGGTTACATAGTATACGATTCCATTTATATTACATTCTTGAAAACACAAAACTAATAATTAAATGACGTCAGTAGCTGCCAGGGGTTGTGGGTGGAGGGAGAGTGTGACTACAAAGGGTTAGCACAAGGGAGAATTTCTGAGTGATGAAACTGTACTTTACCCTGATTATAATGGTGATTACACAAACCTATATATGTGTTAAAATGCAAAGAACTGCACACCACAAGAAAAAATCAATTTTTCTGTATGATAATCTAAAAAATAAAAATTAAAAAGCCTAGAATATTGTTATGGACTAAATGTTTGTGTCCCACACCCCTCAAAAAAATCCATAAATTGGAATCCTAATGCCTAATGTGATGGTATTAGCAGGTGGGGCCTTTGGGAGGTGCCGCATTTCACCCTATATAATGCATACCCACGGTTTCTGTGCACATTATACACAGGATTATTATAGCCATGGCATGTAACCATTATAGCCATGTATAATGTGTATCCTCATTTTTTTCTCAAAAATTTGAGCAGAAAAGTGTGCATTATACATGGCAAAATACAGGGCAATTAAGTCACGAGGGTGTAACCCTCATGAATGGAATGAGTGCCTTTCTAAAAGAGACCCCAGAGAGCTCTGTAGCCCTCTTTCTGCCATGTAAAGATACAAGAGGGCATCACTCTCCAGCCTGGAAGAGGGTTCTCACCAGAATCTGACCATGCTGGCATCCTAACCTTAGAATTCCATCCTCCGGAACTGCGAAAAATAAATTTTTGTTTTTTTATAAGCCACCCAAAGCATGATATTCTGTTATAGCAGCTGAACAAAGATAGATATTAACAAGCAGGTTATAGAAGCATAAATACAAATGGCCCATAAAGAAAAGATGTTCAGATTTAATAGTAATCAAAGGATTGTGAGTTAAAACAGCATCAGATATTGTTCACTTACCAGACTGGCAAAAATGAGAAAGACTGACAGTATCACTGGTGGTGAGGATGTGCAGGACTATGCAGTCTCACGTGCTGGTGAGCATGTGAACTAGTACAGCCTTTTTTCAGAGGGCATTCTGATCGCATCTTAAATATGCAGACATCCTTTAAACCAGATAGTATAATTCACTTATACAATTCCAGTACATAGTACCTGGTATATAAGAAATCGGTAAGTACACGAAAAGGAGGAAAGAACAAGACATACAGAATAGACACGTGTTAGTGAAAGTTGAACTTATCAGGCAAGGTTTCCTGGAAGAGAGGAAACTTTGAGATGAACTTTCAAGGATGTCTAAGGGCTTCATCAGTGAAGAGAAAAAGAAAAAGATACTCCAGGACAAGGAAGAGCTGAGACATAATACGGCTCGACAGACAATAAGATAAATGGGCATCAGACAGGTTTCAGTGAAAGAGAAGAGTAGGAAGTTGGAGAGCAAGAAATGAAAGCTTCACATGGTAAGGTCTACCTCCTTCTTTAGGGCCCAAATTAGATTCCATCTCACCTAAGAAAAGCGCCCCCCATACCCAGAATTAATTGTTAGTTCCATTGCACTTCCACAGCCCCTGAAGGAAACCATTTTTTAGTGGTTCCCAAGCTTTATTCTGCATCATAATCACCTGATGGGTTTATTAAAACATATTGCTGGCCCCACCCCAGAGTGTCCGATTCAGTAAGGCTGGAGACCACAATTTGTGATTTACTACTCTAGTAAAACTACCCCCTTTGAATTACTAAAATTCTATTATAGTGAGCCACTGTTATTTTTGTCTTTCCAGCATTCATCTTCCCTTCTTCTAGTAACAAAACCCTTGTCCAGAGAAGAAGCACTTGAAAGTAGTTTAGGTGTGGCTGATCTGCTTTTCCTGACCATAGCAGACACATGATCCAGACCTGACCAATCAAAATATTCCGCAAGAATGGATTCAGGAATAGAATGTGGCCAAATAGAATCTTCCCTGGAATTTTTCTTCCAGAGTCATCAGTGATGACGTTCTCTTCCACTGAAACTGCTAAGCTCGATAATATGTGAGTCTCGGGCTTCTGGTGGCCCTCGTGCCTACAAAATGGAGAAAATCTGTTAGAGAGAAAAGGAGGGTATGGAAGACACCACTTGAGCCCTTATACCTAGCCATGCCCAAAGCCAGGCTATTCCACAGCCTTTTCACTCCCATGTATCAGTGAATTCCTGTTTTCCTTAAGCCAGTTTGAGTTGGGTATCTATCACTTGAAAACCAGAGTCCTGGATACTATGTAAATTGATAACAGAAAAGGGGTTAAGGTGCCGATGATAGACTTTAAAATAAGTAATGTCATGAGGATCCCTGGGAAGTAACAATCCTCATTCTGTGGTTACAAAGGATCTGGTAAACTGCTGTAACTTGAAAGAACGACTTTGTGTCTATCAAATCTAAAGCTTAAAAAGGCACTTAGAAACATTTTACATGTGATCTAAGTTGGTCCAATCAGACTGAGAGAAAAGATTTTCCATTTTAGTGGAGAGCCCTTCCCTGCCTCTACTCCAAGACATCACTAAGGAAGTCCCTGTCTTCCATAGTTACTGGCAGCCCCCCTGCCACAACAAGAAGCCAGTCTTAGGATAAAGCCTCCCCTGAGAATAGCAAAGGAAGAGAGGAATAAACCTGGGTCCATACTGACATAAAGGACTCACTGATGAACTTTACCAATTTGAAGCCCACCCTACTTCTGGACTCTAGTTATGTAAGACAATAAATCTGTTTGCTTGAATCCATGTTTTCTGTATCTCAAAGTCAAAAAATATCCAAAGTCATGTAATTGGCTATTTCTGACATCTTATTCTTGCAAGAAAGAACAAGCTTCAGTCAAATTGGTCCATCGGAAAGCAAATAGGAAACCATCGAGCCTTGCCAAGAGATATCTTTATTGCCTACAGTTAGCAATCCCAAAATGGCTTTCTACAATAGCTTAGTCAAAATTTCTGCCAAGGCAAATGAAACACAATGGAAGATCTGATCAGGGTCAGGAAAGACCCAAAAAACCTGGACAGCCTGAAGAACCAAGGTCCCTTCTGCCTCCTCCACCCACCTCAAACTACTCTAGTTGGGACGAAGGTAAGTATCACAGGGATAATGAGCCAGTGTCTGGAATGCGTACTGGAGGTAAGGGGAAGCTAAGCTGTGCTCCCTCACCTCAAAGATGCCCCAACACAGAGGCCAAGACAAATAGTTAAATTGAGTGAAGGAGCTTAACAGAGAAAGAGGCTCATTCCCAAGGAACAGAAATGAGCATTCACATTCAGTGTTGATGTGGACAGGATGCAGTTTTCCTGGAAGGTAATTTAGCTTAATAAAAACCTTTTAAATAATACGTCTCTACCCTGCGTATAGAAATTCTGTATTTAGGAATTGATACTAAAGAGATGAAAACATAACTATAGATATGTTCATGTGGTATTTATAGTGGCCAATCATTGGAAACAACTTGTGTCCCCAAGTTACCAAAGTTATGTCTTTCATTTCACATGTGTCTTCTATATGCCAGGTGCTATGCTAAGCACCAGAGATACAACCACACATTGAGTTTAATGCAAAAATTGAGTGTTCAGAAACTTTTATACCAATTTGACAGAATTTCATGTCTGTTAAATCTAATAATACAAAGCTTTTATTTTGTACATCCTTGTTTTTAATTTCATTTTTACCAGTAATTTATTTTTATCGTATTTTACAAAGATACTGCTCTGTGACAGATTGGAAATGTTTTATAGCTGGTCCTTCACCACAGATACTTTGTGAAGCAATGATGTAGAAAATTTATAAGATGGCCTGACTAGGTGCAGGAAACCAGTTGATCTGGCCAAAGATCATAGCATAGGGTGTCAGACTCATTTTCACGGGGAGCCACATCAGCCTCACAGTTGCCTTCAAAGGGCTGGATGTAATTTAGGACTGTATAAGTGTAATTACTCCTTAACTAGGGGCAAGGAGCTCAGTGCTGCCGCCAGGTAGAAACAAGGTGCCAGGCTGGATAAAACAAGGTGGAGGGCCGGATTCAGCCCCACGGGCCTTGTGTTTGCCACCTGTGGCATAGACTAAGATGTTGGCTTTGAAGACACTAAGAAATTAAAAGACTTGAGATATTTAGGAGAATAAAAATGGTATCATTTGGTAATACAGTAGATATGGGGAGAAGTGAAGAATGTATCAGTGGTGATTCCGAAGTTTATGGCTTATTCAGTGGATCAGGTGATCTTGCCATTCTCTTAGATGCAAAACACTGAAAGATTGACAGCTTAGGGGGAGGGGTTTTAATTAGCTCTGTCTAGGATGGACATGTAGAGTTTGAGGTGTCTTTGACACAAGTAGAAATGCTAAATAAGTAGTTAGATGCCTAAGCTGGGACTCCGCAGAGGCTTATAAGTTAAGTTGTAAACTTGGAAGTCACTGGCATGTATCTAACAATTGATGCTGTGAGCCATCAAAGAGATTACCTGGGGCGATAATACTGAGTGAGAAGAGATGGGCAAGGCCAACTGTTGAGAATAGATAATATTTAATGAATATAATAAAAGAATGAGCTCTTTGGTCTTGGCCACAGAAGCAAGATATTGCAGCGCAATAAGATGTGCACACTGCACCACAGGTGTGGCTGCAAGGCCTACCACCTTCAGAGTCCACCTGCGAGCCCTGGCTGGTGTGACTCAGCGGACTGAGCACCAGCCTGCAGGTCTCCAGTTTGATTATGCCTGGGTTGCAGGCCAAGTCCAAAGGTGGGGACGTGGGGGAGGCAATCAATAGATGTTTCTCTCACACAAGGATGTTTCTCTCCCTCTCCTCCCTCCCTTGCGCGCTCTCTCTAAAAATAAATAAATAAAATCTTTAAAAAACTAAAGGAAGTCCACCTGTGGCAAGCATGACTACCACCAAGTGGAAGAGGAAGTACAACTGGAGTGCCAAGGCTAAACGATGAAACACCACCGGGACTAGTTGCATGAGGCGCCTAAAAATTGCATGCCGCACACTCAGGCATGGATTCCATGAAGGAACAACACCTGCACCCAAGAGGACAGCTGTTGCAGCAAACAGTTTTTCTTAAGGATTTCCATGATTAGTCTCACAATAAATGTTCTGGTTTTTAAAAATAAAAATAAAATAAAAGAATGAGCTAACAGAAATAACTGATGAAAAACCACACAATTGTTTTATATCCATATAATAAAATACTATTCAACAAATAATTTTTTTACATTTTAAGATTAACTGAAAAAATTTAAAGTATCCATTGAAAAAATATGTAATCATATATCCAAAAGTATACTTGCACATCATAAAAAGCCTGATGTTAACAGTGAGAGATATTGAGGGGTTTTCTTCCTGCTTATTTTTATTTACATTTCTACTTTCTTATTTTTTTTACAATGACCACAGTATTTTCCTTGTGTCAAAGGAAACTTTTAAAAACTTATGTGTATGTCAGGATACAGTTCTCAGGTTTAAAATTTTACCTGAAACACAGAACATAATGGGTTGTTCAAAAAGTCCATTACATTTTTTCTGCACAATGGTTCTAGTAGTGCTTAGCTGCTTTTAACTAACTTCATTCAAAACAATTTTGTTGGATTGTATGTTGTAACAGCTGTCATATCAGCATGTATTTAAAAAGCTTATCAAAATTGGTGAATTTTTGTGCAGCCATTTTAATACTGAAGATGGAAGAAAATACACAACCTTTTCAGCATATTATGCTTTCTTATTTCAAGAAAGGTAAAAACACAACTGAAATGCAAAAAAAGATTTGTGCAGTGTATGGAGAAGGTTCTGTGACTGAATGAACATGTTAAAAATTGTTTGTGAAGTTTCTTGGCACTATTGACATTTTGGCCAAATAAGTCTTTGCTGTGGGCTGTCATGCACTGGAAGATGTTTAGCAGCACCCCTGGCCTCTACCCACTAGAAGTCAATAGCAGGAGATAGTCGTCATACTCAAAATACCCAAATCAATAAAGTTATTGGTAAAAATGAAAAATGTGTCCTTTAGTTTATGGAAAAAACTAAACAGGCTTTTTGGCCAACCTGATATATTAAATAAGAATCCCCAAGTTTTGACTAAAGATGACCAAAGTCACATAAGGATTCTTTTAAAACATAATCTCTCAGGCATATTAAAATTGTATTTTTTTTTCTGGTTGGAAATCTATCACAACTACATACTAACACCATGGAAAGAAATAACTTGCCAAAAATTCACAAAATCAGAAAGTGTGAAAACATTATGAAAAAGGAAATGTATCTAGAAAGTATTTGAAACTCCTATTAAAGACAAGTTCCCCTATACAACACCTATAAATCAGTAAGAAAAAAAAATAACTCAGTAGTAAAATGGGCAAAGGATATGACAAAGAAATACAAAAGGCATATGAAAGGATGCTCAACTTCATTGATAAGAAAATGTACGTTGAAATTACATGAAGATATCTCCCTTACCAGATTAGCATAGATTTAAAAACATGACTAAGTTGGTTAGAGTGTGAGTAATCAGCACACCCCTGCATTTCTATTTGGAGTGTAAATTGTTGTGATCTTTATGAAAAGCAATTTGGCAGTATCTATCAAAATGTCACAAGCACGTGTTCTTTGAAACAGCATTTCCACTACTAGGAATTTACCCAGCAGATAAGACTCATAACTGTTCAAACATCCAAGACTATTCATGGAGCACTGTTTGTATTGCAAAACACTGAACACATCCTTAATGTTCACTAATAAAAAATTAAACTATGGTATATCTATGCAATAAAAATATTACAAAGTTGAAGAAATGAGCAAGGAATCTATTTGTATAATGATCAGGAATGGTCACTGAACTACATTTACTGAAAAATAAAAGGCAGAACACTGTGTACAGTGGGTGGCTGGAGTATACCTTTTGTTAAAGCGCCCGTTACAGAACTAAAATGGCGTCACCTGTGCTAAAAGCCCATTATATCAAACCTAGACTTAATACCTCAACTAATTACAGTTTTGATCTTCACCAAAAATGTAATGTTAATCAACCCATCTGGAATTTTCTGGTCAAGCATCAGTAAGATAATCTATCATGCGGGCTCTCATCCACTTCTCCCCCTTCTAAGGAAGAAGAGGCAATCTGCAAAATAAGACTTTTGCTATTCCCTTTGCCTTAAAAGATGTCCTGGACTAAAAAGGATCCTTTCTTTTCTTTTGCTCATGGCTCCCTGCCCCAACCATCCTCCTATAATAACCTTCCATTTTCTACAATACTTCTGTTGCTGGATGGGATGCTGTCCAATGCATGAAAAGCTTAATAAGCCAATTAGATCTTCAAATTTACTCAGTTGACTTTTATACCTTTTAAATTTGAATCATGTGAATATGTTGCCTATTCAAAATAACTTCTAAAAAGAATATAATAAAAATAAGGTTCTTTCAAATTTAAAGTTAAGGGCGGGGGGAGAGATTAAATAAGGCAATAATGTCCAAAAAGATGGAGATGTCCATTGCATTAGTCTCCCAGGCATGTAATAACAAACCTCAAACTAGGTGGCCTAAAACAACAGAAATTTATCCTCGCATTTCTGGTGGCCCGAAGTCCTAAAGCAGGGCACTAACAGAGTTGGTTCCTTCTGAAAGCTCGGACAGAGAAACTGTGACGCGCCCCTCTCAGAACTTCCCCCGGTTGCTGACAGTCCTTGGCATTCCTTGGCTTGTAGATAAGTCACCACAACTTATAGCTCCATCTTCACATCACCTTCTTCTCTTTGTGTCTGTGGTATCCTTTTCTGCTTCTTCTCAGGACACGGTCGTTGGATTTGGGGCCCACCCTATTCCAGTATGATCTCATCTTAATTCTTACTTTCAAATGCAATGATCCAATTTCCACATAAGGTCACATTCTATCACATTCTAAGGTTTCAGGTAGATGTGAATTTTGAGGGACACGATTTAACACACTATACCCATTATCCCTGGCTTTTTTTGGCATTATATTAGAGAGTCTAGCTAATTAGGAAAGACGAGAAAAAATGGTATAAGTATTAAAAATTAATAGAATTATCACTCTTTGAAGATATGATTATATATATAGAAAACTCCAAAGAATCAACAAATAAATAATTAGAATTTTAAAAAATAACTAGAATTAGTAAGATAATTAACAAAGTAACAACAGAGGATCAAATCACAAGATTAACCACATGCCTATACATCAGTAAAAAAAGTCAGAAAGTATAATTTAATAATAACTATTTATGGTAATGATAAAATTAAGGTACCAAGAATAAATCTTTAAATTTTTTTATTGATTGATCTGAGAGAGAGAGATCAATTTGTTGTTCTACTTATTTATGCATTCATGGGTTGCTTGTGCACTGATCAGAGATCGAACCCACAACATTGGTGTATCAGGATGACGCTCTAACCAACTGAGCTACCCAGCCAGGGCCTACCAAGCGTGAATCTTTAAAATGATATGGAAGATTCTGTGTGGAGAAAATTA